>JAHZNK010001304.1:0-10235 GCA_027744615.1 Lepidocyrtus cf. nigrosetosus NNG-2020 | reverse complement strand
AGCGCATCAACCTCCATGTCTGGGCTCGTTTAAAAAAGCAACAAATTGGATAGGCAGCCACTGAACCACGCTTAGAAAGTAGATTAGAGGAAATGTTCAAGGGAGCAAAGGCGAAAGTAAACGTCACTGAGTTGAAATGAAGTCAACAAAATTGAAGGGAAGACTGGAAGCGATATTTTCAAGTTATTATTGCTATTATTTCTGCCTTAATTCAACCGTAAAACTAAGCCTTATCAATTTTTTTATATTTGTCTAGGAATATGTTGTTTTCGCAAGACAAGATCATCCTCAAGAAAGATGATTTAGACGCAAAAAAATTGCAAATATTCATTGAATTAGAAATTGATTAAGAAAATTTTTCAACCTTACTGCAAAAAATAAGCTATACACGTGTATCGTGTCTCAACTTATGTTTAATTGTTAGGAAATAGTTTAAAGGTTTATTGTTCAATGCAGTTTTTAGCTCACATCTATACACTAATTTTATAAATTTCATGTTGTATTAAATACGGACGTTTTGTTGCGCTAACTCAATCCACTAAAAACTTTTGCAAAAGTATTATAAAATAGCCAATTCAAGGCCTTTAAACAATTTTTCAGTCCACGCGCTACACATTTTTCGAAAGAACGTTTTTTGTTTTGTTGTCACTCTTTAGAAATAGTAGTTTCCGACGCTATTACAGTCTCTTAACTACCAGCGCAATTAAAATTTTATAACCTCGTTCTATCCTTAATTGTCCAGACTTCATTTTTATTATCTCAGTACACGCTACTGCTGAAGAAACAAATAGCGTTGCTCCTAAGTGAAGTTCATTACGTCTTTAGGAAAATGATTATGATTATTGTTATTTTGATTTCACTTCGTTATTAAGCAGAACTCTTTTTGTTGAGACTTTTGACAATTTAACTATCAGAGAACGGTAAAGTTGACAACAAATTCGTAATAAGAAAATCTACCGTCCTTTGTTCATTCTGAAGAAAAGTACGCATTTTGTGTCTCCTTTTATTTGTCTTTTTAGATTTTTTGAGCTAAATTGGAAAGAAAAGTAATGAAGGAAGATATGGTCACATATCAAATCTGTAATCTTCATAGTGGCAAAATAGAGAAAAAGGAGAATAAAAAGAACGCAGCACTGACATAAGTATAGAAAGACACTTGTGTTTTTTATTTGAATTTAGCTGGAGAATAAAATTTCAAACCTTAAGCTTGTTATGCGCTGCCGTTTAGCTTTTTTGAGAATTTTGCAAAAAACATTTCTGTCTAAACTCGGCCGTTAAAGTCTACGTAGAGAGAGTAAAGGGAATTGGAACCTGTGCTTTCCGCTTCCGTACAAAGTGTAGATGGGAGCAATTCTTTTGTAAATGTGAAGTATTTAAGAGCTGGAGGCTAGACGGCTCACTGAATTTCAATCGTTTTACACACTCTGGTATAGTGAGAAAAGAGAATGATGTTCTCTGTCATTATTTTTGGTTACTTTATATTGTCTTTTTTGTAAAAATACCCATTTTAAGGATGAGTAGAGAATCTTTTCTGTCCAGTTTTTTCTATATTTTTCATTAATAAATGTAAAAGCCTATGGAATACTGGCCAAAAATATGGCCCAGATTTTATTGTCATGATTGTTTGGTTTTATGCAATGAAGGAAGAAGCCAAGTAAGCAGAAAAGGCTTCTTCTAAAACATAATATGAAACGAAAAGAATTATTCAGTCAGACGAAGATAATAACATAAAAGAATGTATAAGCAATGCAATAATAAATATGTGCAATCATAATAGAGCAATACAAATAATGTGGTGATTCTAACAGCCCTTTACTTTCCCAGTGAAAGTTGCCTTTCTGAAGAACATGTTTGGAGAAAGGCTTTGTGGTCGATTTATGTAAAGAGGATTGTTTGCTATGGCATTATGGATGAGACTTTTTGAAAAAATACGAAGGAAAGGAAAGAAAACCACTACTTTCATAGATGACATACTTTTTTCTTCTTTAGGTATTTTTTTAGATAACAAACCTTCACTGATATTGAAAAGCAACAAAATTGTTTGCAAAGGAGAGAATTCATTAAAAGAAAAAATCAATGTAAAAAGGCGGATTTTTCGACTTTTCTAACTTTCTTTGCATCAAACCACATTGACATGCGGTCATAAACTTGTAATTATATTTAAACTAATGCTTGTTATGTTTTATTTTTTCACACTCAAACAATCTGGTGAATATCTTCCTGATAAATGGTCACAATTTGCAATCCAAAATAATGACTGCTTCATAGTAAATTCTTCTTATCCTTTCTTGTTTTTCTTCTTTGGCTGGGATGAACAAAGTAGTGACTTTATCAGTTAAGTTATTAGTTTAGTTTTAAACATTTATAAATTTTTAAAACACATAAGATATATTGGGTTAAGTAAGTGCGGAAAAGGGAGAAAGTTCATCCATAAAAATGAATTTTGTTTAGGAGAAAATGAGAGTGGCTACGAACTGAGCGGAAAGAGAGAAGAGAAAAAGAACTTTCTCATCACTTAATATTATTCCTTAGCACGTCTGCTGCTTTCTGTTCTTTCTTTCCTTCACTTTCTTTTAAAAATATGCAAGATTTAGACTTTTAGCAGATGAATATAACTCCAAAAAGGTACATTTTTCGGTTTTAGAAAAATACAGAGATAAAGCAAGTATGGTTTCTGTAGTTTTTTAAAAGAGCAAGTTTATCTTTTCAATGCTTGTTCATTAGCATAAATGAAACTAACAAAATCCTGCTTTAAAGTTTTTGTAAAATGTATTCTCTTCCAAATCCAAAATTTAACCGCAAACAAATTCATAATTGCAGTTACAGTTTGAAAAACATAATTGCTTTTGGGGACGTTATCTGCTGCAAATAATTTTTTACTGATTTAATATAATTTAAACAGATTGACAGAATGTCAGAAATTTAATAAATTGCGTGAGCACATCCGCTGTCGTAATCTTTTGCCACCCTCAACACTTCTATTTTTTATCAAATCCTTATCCTTTTAAAGTACTGTGCAAAAAACAGGATTAAACTTATTTTTTTAGGAAATATGATATTTTAAAGTAACAATTTACTTAAATGTAATGTAGGTTTTGATATCTCTCTTGTCAATTTTAACAAAAACATTTCTCCAATTGATCCAGTCTAATTCTCATTAGTTATAATTATCATTATCGTCGAGATAAACTTTTGCAAACACAGCTTGAAAAAGACAATGGCAAGTACTTCCTACCCCTTTCGTTCATCCTCTTCGGTACTTGAGTTTATGTAATAATGAAACAGTGAAAAGTAGCACGATTTGTAACAAAGCTGCTGTCTCTTTGCTCAACACACACAGTCCTAGTCAAAAGCGAGAATTTGGAGAGATTTCCTTGAAATTCCAAGTTTTAAGTGTATAAGTGAGTTTGTCATTAAATTTCAATAATATGTGTGGATTTACGTGTGTGTTTGTAAAGAAAGGGTAAAAGGAACGTTTTGGGAGACCCGTCGTAACCCAAAAAGGAGAAAAGAGAGAAACATTATAATTGAGTCATATAGTTTTGTTACATTATCGGTTCGCTCGGTTACTCTGGAACTACTTGTTTAGAAGAAGTTGCAAAAGAGAAAATTCACGAGAAAAGTTTTGATAAAAGAGCGGCGGATGTGAGAACGATGAGGATGTTGATAGCCACGATGATGATGATTATGATATGGCTTCACATGAAGGGTACTTCATACTTTGGTGCAACTTTCTTTTCAATGCAAAGCAGGACATGGAGCTAAAATCCCTTTTCAAATGCTTTGTTTTCCAAAATTGTCAACTTTCTAGTGGAAATAAGGCAAAAAAATTTTGAATCGGAGGAAGAGTTTTAATGAAAAGCGTCGGTTGTTGCTTGCCTCTGCTTACGCAAGTGGAAAAGGAGTTTTGTAAGTTTTAGAATGATGAGGATTGGAATGTAAAATGGAAAAACATCTGCTTATTCCTTCTCTTCCTGTTTTCGGGTGTCGATCTCTCTCCCACTGCTTTCCTTTTCTTTCTCTCTTGCTGGGCTTCTCCTTTTCACAATTCCAACCTCAACTGGAAAGAGACAAAATTTGCTGCTGGGCTGTTAATATTCTACTACTTGAAAATTATTATCGCTAAATTGTTCTTTTTAAAAAAGTTTTTTTAAAAACTACAAAAAAGCTTAAAGTTTAGTTGAACTTATGGCATAATACAAGCTTCAGTATGGTTACATACTTTTTAGTAGTACAAAAGATTCAGATGACATTGAGACGACACTTACGCTAGGACTTTTGCTTGTACGAAAACTCACTATCATTCATACTACAAACCTGTCCTATGCAGTAAAAATGATTTAAATGTTTTTTGTTAGTGCTGTCTTTTTCATACACGTAAATGATTGGTCAATGAGACAAATAAAGGAAACATTCTGAACTAGATTTAAAACAAAATAAGGTAAATACCCGCTAAAAGATTGTAATCTTATCACAATTTGTATTCTGCTTCCAGGATTATTCATGGAACGTCAACTTAAGGGACCATATTTCACAGAGGAGCCACCAAATCGGGTGGATTTCTTAAATGAGATGGGCGCTAGCATAACGTAAGTGCTTTTAAAAGATTTGATAAATAATTTTCCACTTATATAAGAAGATGCAACTTCTCCTTGTATCCTCTGTCGAACAAACAAACTTATTAAATCTTTTTCTTAACCATCATTATAATTTCTACTTGATGATGGGAAAAATAAAAGTTTATTTGAATAAAAACTGAGAATGATTAATGATTCTTAAATTTAAACTTATTGAGAGAAGTTGTTAGAAGGAAAAATAAGATGAAAAGGAGATGCTCAAGGGAAATTGTCATAATTGTTTAAACTAATTCAAAAGTTTTCCCACTTTCCGGCACAGGTGTCACGCAGATGGTTACCCAAAACCGTTGGTGCATTGGCAAGGAAGTGATAATAAAATGGTGACAAATGTCGACAATTTTCGAACCATTTTTGCAAACTCCACCCTGATAATCCTTCCATTTAAACCTGCAGCGTACAGACAAGTAAGAAAAACAAAACTTAAACAAAATTGGATAAAAACTAAATATTTTAATTACATGAGATATTTTGAATTTGTTAGGACATCCATTCAGCAACTTATAGATGCCTTGCAACAAATTCTGTGGGAGCTATTCGATCCCGTGATATTCAAGTGCGAGCCGGTAAGTCCCTAAGTTTTCTATGCTCCCTTGTGGATTTATGTCCAGAACTTTTTAAAGTTTCTTGGAATGCATTTTCTTTATAACTTTTTTAAAAATGAAAAAGTAAAACAAAAACTGAGAATTTAGTTAAATAAACGCATTAAACCTAAATTTGGCATTGTTTTTCCTCTAAAATAAAAGTGTTTTTCTTCCTGCAAAGTAAATTTCTCTCACGTAGATCTGCTCACAACTTTTTATTTATTCATGCTCCTTTCTCCATCCGTTTTTCTTAATTTTTTCCCTTTTGGAAGTTGAGTAGGCTCAGCGTCAGTTTTCAGGTGTCATCAACATCTTCATTCCTTTGTAGTTTTCCTTGATCTTTCCAATCTTCCTAGATATCTCCGTGCACTTTCCGCTTTTCTATTTTTCTCCAAGAAAACCTTTTACTTAAGAGAAAAGGCAGTGTTTTCATAATTAATGATACTTTTCATGCTTTCACCTCTCTTTTTTGTTTCAACTTTTAAAATCAAGGGCTTAACTCAACGAGATCAGCTCTTTTCTCCACTTTTTCACTGCTTCATTAATTCTTTACACTTTTCATTTACCGCAGATGAGTTTTTCTTTCAAAATGGGATCAAAGCAGTGTAGCTTGTTATTTTCTTTCTTCAAGGGAAAGGTTAAATATCTTGTCCAAGGCTTTGTCTTAAAAGTCTTAGAATTACAAAGAATATGCAAATTCTATTGTCTTTTCTTAAATGAGTAGACCCAAATGGATGTTTTTATCCTATATTTGAATAAACTTGTCATTGCGTAAGGAACATACTGCATTTCTCTAGGAAATTAACTTTCGTTCTCCTTGGGAGCTTTAATAACTGTTAAAAATATAATTTTTGACTTGATTTCATTTTTACAGTGATTGCCCAACAATGGTCAGCCAAAGTAAGGATGGTTCCTTCTCATCAGGTACCTCTGGGTTCACACCAGCAGCCTTTTTTGTTAAAATGTGAAGTTGACCTGATGGGAGGGGGTCGTGACTTCATTTCCGTTTTGGAATGGAAGCGGGATGGAGAAAGGATTGGGAAACAGAGACCACCGTTTTCATCAAGTCACTCGTTTTACGGTAAAAATTCCAATTTATCTCTTAGCTTTACTTCACAGAACATAATAAAAAGAATGGTGGGAGGGGACCGGATTGAGAAGTAGGCATAGGGCAGTGAAAACTTTTGTTTCTTAATTTAAATCCCATTTTCACATTGTTCCCCCTCCTTTAGATAACCTACTTTATCCTAAAAAACCTAAATAATGGCCCTTTGTTTTACAGCTTGTTAGAATTACACAAAATATTTCTCAATTTGCCCCTTTGTTAAATTTTATAGGAATTGCTTTCCTTTTCACGGGTAACCTCCTGTTACACTTTTTGTGTTTGTAGAATGTTGAACGAAAGTATCCCGCCTCCTTTTCATATGAACAGATATTACAAACGGCAAAGACAATTTGCCAGCAGGAAGTTCTAAAATAGGAGAAAGGGAGAAGTAAATGAGATTCTACGAAATGGATGTGCTTTCTCTCTTTCCTCATTTTTCCTTTGTGGTGGACGCCACTTCACATGATTTTATCACCCTTGTTATTATCATCTCACATCGGATAAAGTTTATTACAGCTAAAAATGACCATTTCGTAGGATTTTTTATGACGCTTCGAGGAATAATAATTTGAAAATGGAGAACCGATGTATTACGTTTTTAGGAAATTAGAAAGAGAATAAAAATTTTATGCTGATTTTACTCACTTTATTTTAACTAATCAAAGTCAAAATTGAGAACTTATTGAAATTAATGATACTTCCAAAATTTGTTCATTTTTGATAAAAAAAAGTTGCCATACTTTATTAATTAGTGCTGAAGAAGTAAAAAATGTGAAAACCATGTTATTATTATGCAGATTGTAGTTGAAGCCATAAATTCCCGTTTTTTCTGGAAACGTTTGATAGAAAATAAAGAAACCGGAATAGTTTCCTTCCTGTCAAAATCTCTTACCTTTTTAATTTATAATGTTTTGCTGTGCGTGCCCACCCACGCACAGAAGGTTGTTCTTAACATGATTAAGTTAACCATGCACAGGCAAAACTTTTCAAACTTGAAAGTAAAAGTAAAAGTTGATAATAATGATAGGGTAGCAGGACTGACTTATCTAGTAAACAAGCTTCCTGATCTTATAAGACTTCCGCGTTAACTTTTAATTATTATTTTGGTAAATTAGGTTGAAATTGACAGTGTCAGATTAATTTCAATTATTTTAATAATACTGGAATGCTTGTCCAAATAACGTTTTAGAAAACCCATACAACTGCATATTTTCATATTTAATTTATTTACTTTTTTCCGTTCTAGGTACTTCTGGTGATGATGGAAGATTTCAGCAACTGCCAAATGGTGATCTAGTAATTCATTACGTAACACAGGAAGACTCAAGAGCAAGATTTGCTTGTATAACAAGGCATAAACTGACGGAACAAGAAATCACTTCTTCATTTTTTACTATTCCCATCGTCATTGGTAAGCATTTTGCTCAGAAAAACTTATTTTAATAATTTAAGAAAAAAATGATGTAATATTCCAAATCCTCCATCAGTATTACCCCCAAATCAAACATTTTGCCACACCTGGCTAAAGAGCATTGACTTTCTAGCAAAAAAGAGAAAAGGTGGGAAAGTGAAAGATGATGATTGATATCCATCCTGACAATTGTGGCTTATATTCTATCAAAAAATATCTTCCAAAGAAATAATATTTACCGCGCACGTGATTTCAAAAGTATTGCACTCCTGCTTTGTACAGCTGACTGACAGTTAAAATAAATTACATAGCATTATACATGATTATGTCAGACTCACATTTGTCTTCCCAGTGGTGTAACAACACCAAAAGAATGAAAAAATCCTGTTTTATTAGAAAAATGTTTTTTATTCAATTTTTATTCAGTAGGAGGTAAGAAAAACCTTACATGTCATGGTTGAAATAATAGTTTCATCATATTTTCCTCCATAAACTGTACATCATCGATGTCATCTGATGTATTCCCCCTGCTAAAACATTTTTCTCCAACATTGTGTTTGTTCGTTTCTTAATAAATCAATACTTATCAGGAGATGCCAGGGTGCAGTCGTTTTCTTGAGGAGAAAGAAAGGAAAATATTTGTACGTGAAATGAAATGATTTGACGAGGTGTACAATATTTTTTGAAAAACATTTGTGTTACGTCACGTTCCATGTTCTCTAAAAAATATGCCAATGATCTAACTGCAATTTAATATTTACAATGTTTTTTTTTGTTAAAAAATAATAATTTTGTTTATTTGCCTATTCTTTTCATGCTTTTTTCTCCGTTTGGTACTGTATAAATAATTGTTTCCGATTCGACATAAAAGGAATAGTTCAAAACGGTCTGAAATCAGAAGGATGGCAAATTGGGTCAAAAGTATTTTTATTCAATCAAGTTTTTCTGAATATTTTCTATTTTTCTTGCCTCAAACGCTTTCTGTCATAACTAAAAAAAGGAAGAAGAGCTGATGACGTTTCTTTCTATTCTTCCATTGAAAACCACAACCCACATACTTGACACTCTCTTTAGTTTGTGTGCCGAGTTTTTCATTTTCCTACCTTTTTTTCTATTCCGTTAAATTTGCTGTAGGTGAAGAAAAGATAAAATCAAGCTTGAAAAAAGTAAAAATGATTTCAGTTTTCTCAACGACTAAGGGAATAATAAAGTTGGAAAGATGTGAAAACACGTTTTCAAGGGTTTCCTAGTAAAATACAAAAGCAGGTAACGTCGTTTCAAGTTTAGTTTTTTACTGCAAAATTCTAAAAGGAATGCGTTGTAGCAATAATAATGAGTTAGGTAGTAAATGTACCTATTTTCATACGTTTTCCACAGTTTCACACTTTTCTAGTTAGCTCGTGGCATCAGTCCTTGATGCTTAATGTACATAAAAAATCTCGAAAAAAGAGCACAAGTGGTGACTGAGGAGAGTAAAGTTGGATATTAAAATATGTCATGTCTTTGTTAGTTATTGTGCGGGAGAGGTGATGTAATACCGGAACGGGAACACCGCCTTTCTCCCCACTTCATTCTCCAAAGTAAATAAAATGACTTTTTTGTTGTGCGGAAGTGTACAGCTTTTCGTTGTCATTTTACCAGTAAAAATCCTTTTAAGCAGGGAAAAAATATAAAAAACTTGTTTCCAAAGTAAATAAAATGACTTTTTTGTTGTGCGGAAGTGTACAGCTTTTCGTTGTCATTTTACCAGTAAAAATCCTTTTAAGCAGGGAAAATATATAAAAAAACTTGTGTGTTTGCGCCTTTAAAAATAACTTTCTGTGAAGTGCATTTTCATGATTAAAATCCAAAGGAAACCTTCTGGTTACTTTCTTAAATTGAAGTCACCTTAGCGTATAAGCTTATGAAAAAAGCCAATCTTATTATGTTCTGTTTAGGGAAATCTTTGGACCATGAAAGAGGAGAAGAAGAGAGGAAGAGCAATGTCGTTGAAAGCTTTTCAACACCCTTGATACTCCGACAAGGGGATCCCTTAGTACTTCATTGCTATGAGCTTTTCTTCCAACCATCTGCAGCTTCAACTTTAACCTCTTTGTCATTCAGTGGAAAGGGCTCTGGGATTAGGTAAGAAAGGGAAATAATAAAAATGGAAAATTTAATTTTAAAAAAGTTCCGTTTTTGCAGTTTAGCGCCAGCTTGTATTTTTAACCGCTTTTATTATTCCCAATTTAACAGGTTACTTATTCTTACGTACTTTGGGCAATTGCCCTGCATAGTTTCGCTACATTACCGTATCATGATGATATTAACATTTTTACGAATAAAACTGACTAACTTAATTTGAAAAACAAATAGATTTTACTCTGATCCACCTAGTTCGTTAATTTAGTTATGTAGTAACAATGTTTATAATAACTATTAACTTGATTGACACCTTTTTCCTTATTCTATTTGCTAAGATGGGAAAAGTTGACCGGAAACTCTTGGAGGGAAATAATGAA
>JAHZNK010001303.1:0-13870 GCA_027744615.1 Lepidocyrtus cf. nigrosetosus NNG-2020 | reverse complement strand
ATTTTACAAAAATAAAGACGAGATTTTAGATACTTTTATATGTAATCATTATAGCAGCAAGACATCATTGTGAAGAAATACCCAGAGTAGTCTATTTTTTAGACTTCAAAAATTAAGATTATGTCAGGGTGGCTAAATAGATGATATTCTCTGCCATAAGTTAATTTTGTTTGCTACTTTATTTGTATACATCTTCTTTAAAAACATTTAATAAGGTTTCAGTGCAGGGGTAGCTTTGAAAGTTTCATTGAATCTTTAACATGAATGCAATTTTTATTTATACTTGTACACGTGGTTATTCATTTATATCACTGCATTTGAATCAACTTGCAATTTTTAATAATAGGGCTTACTTTAATAATGAATCTGATGGTTACATTACTCAATGAAATGGTAGGGTAAAACAAAGACATTAATTAGTTTTGAAACCTTTAAGCTTTCATGCTCAACAATGAAAGGTTTATATTGTAGGGCATGCAGTGCATTTATTTCATTCGTTTATTTCATCATTTACATTATATTAAAACTATAATAAATTATTTTGAATTCTTTACTGATTTTTTGGTTTTGAAGTTTTATAATCACAAACGCCTGAAATTTAGATTTTGAAAAATTTTCTTTTAAAATATTTACAAGCCCAGTAACAGCATTAGAATATGGGCTTTAAAAACCAAAATGATCTTTTATGCAAGAACAAGCCCACCAAATCTTGGTCTATGCAAGGCGAATTTCATGTATTCTTTCAGATATTTTGCAAATTAATTAACTAACCTGAACCAACTTTTACATAAACAATGAAGTGATAAAAATAATTGTAATCTTCCTAACAATAAACTCAAAACCTGACCTAATAATCAAAAGAATGACGTTATAGCTATGCAATGGTAGTGTACTATTTTAAATTAAAGTTACATGTTTCGATAGGCAATTGCAATGAAATTGAGATGGTCTCAAAACTTATTTATCATTACAAATTTCAAAGCCAGGTGCGGTGGGAGAGAGTTTGCAAATTGGAAAGTGGAAAACTGTTAGTCGGAATTTAGCAATAAAATTATTTCAAAGAAGAATGAATACTAATATTTACGGCTTGAAATATTTGTAGGGTTTGAAAAGGTTTTAAATTTTGATAATCATTTTACATGTGCACCTCATGTATGAATAATAAATATATCGATGAAAGGAAGACGAATCACCACGAAGCTAATGCGATGGAAAAGCATGTAGCGACTTATTCAAGTGATAATTTATGCACAAATTGTACAGTACAATGAAAAGCTGCGACTTTATTGTTGGTTTCGGGAACATGTTTATATTAAAATTAAAAACTGAATGATTAATGATAGAGAACGAGAATAAATGTTATTATTTGGATAGACCAATTGAACCGAAATCAACTTTATTATTTAAATGATTTTTAAAGTCGACAGTGAAATATGCAACTGAATTAATAATGAGACTACTTGGAATAAGTAGTGATCTACTATTCGAAATTTATGAGTTACCTAAGGGAGTGAGAAAACTCAAATTTAGCTTTACGATATTATAAAAAATATATTTATCTTTTTGTCAGTAAACAAACTTTCTTTATATCATCCACTAGAAACAGCATTTTATACGCTCCTTTTTGAAATGTGAAGTTAGGTAAACAATTAAAAAAGGTAAAATGTAGTTTGTCAAGATCATTATAATTTTAATCCAAATTTTTAATGAAAAACTGATGGTATATAACTGAAACAAACTCAACTTTAAACCCGCGCCCATATTTTTGCGGTCATTCATATATCACATTGCTTAAACTATTAGCAGTTCCCTATATTTAATTGTATTACCAGCATAGGAAAATCTTCAAATGAGAAGAAGAAAGCTAAATTAAACTACTTTTAAATGATAAAAGAAACCAGTACTATAATTAACCTTTTATATTGAGATAATACAAAGATCATTCTTTTTTAATGAATAAAAAAGCTAAAAGAAAGTCAGGAATAACTTTAAAATGCAATATAGTATCGTCTCTCTCCTCTCAGCTATAAATTCTCTTGGTGACACTTAGGTATGTTAATAATATTGTGAATTCTTGTCAAGTGCATCATTGATGCAAAATAGTGTCAGTTCAGAAGTACATTATCTCGTATCCCTTCAGCTCATGCAAACTATTCTAAATTCAGACAAAGATGCAAACATCTTGTTGTATGCACGACGTGAAAGATTACATGATCTTTCCGATTCGCATCTAACTTGAATAACTTTATATTAAACTAAAAAGTTCTCTTGGATTTCCTAAGGTGCCAACAGAAAGATCTTTATCATCATTGATATTACAGAGAAAGGGGAGAAATTATTTGGTCCTTATAGTTGTCTTGATCATCATATCTAAAAAATTGAATATAATAATAACCCCCTGACATTGTTTTATTAGGAGAGTAATGATAAAAACAAGGCACATTTTATGCCTTTCCTCAGAAAAATGACAGCCAAGCATTTATCAACATGCCAGGCAGATTGTAATTTACGATAAACAAAGTAGTTTTTACAAACCACGCTAATCTCAAATCTAAAGTTTTTTAAAGGTGATATTTCTTGGTGAAGAGTGGTTCGGTACATAATAAATTTGAGACTTAAAGGCAAGAAGCAGAACAATTGCAAAAATGAGCACAGTAATTTTTGGTATCCAACTAGTGTACTGGTAAAGCTACCAAAAATCAACCGAAGCACTTTTGTAGATTAGACTATTGACTGCTTAATCAAACGATAATATTTTGAGCGTCAAATGTCAAACATTTTTACAAATTGCTTAAGAGAAAAAGAGGAGTGCGCAGTCTGGTCCGGCTCTGTATAATATTGGTTGATAATATTTTGCTAAGCCCTAATATTTTTCAAGAAATTTCCTGCCTTTTTGAAGAACAAGTAAAAACTTTGCACAAACCAAACCTGCCTTTCACTTGAGAGGTGAAAAAATAGTTGATAACGAGAAGAGAAAATCTGGTACTGAATGTTTATTATTCATATGTGCAATATTTAGTGTCTTATATGTCCGTTTGTACGTGTCTTTCTCGCCTGGTGGCTGACCTAAACAAGCTTGTGAGCGAGCTTAGGGAGATTATTAATCTGTTGTTCGTTTTCTTTTGCTATTGAGGATGATACCTGTTCAATAAACATTTTTAAATTGACCTTTTGAAGTAATCAAAGTACTACTTTTATAAATTTGCACATGATTTACACTGATTAAACAACCAAAGTCCCGTTTGTCTTGCTACAAAGTATTAAAAACAATCATTATATTATGAAAACTCCAAAAGGGAGGTTTCTTAACAAATAAAATTGTAATTATACTACACAGCTCAGTTCATTGAGTCAAAGCAGTGACAGTAAATCACTGGTCTAGTGCATAGGCATTTTCAGTCCGTTTGTTTACTTTAGCATTTAGCTAAGGCAAGATTACATTTTTGATAAAATGAATTGTCAGTATGAATAAAAATCAAAGTACTACTTTTATAAATTTGCACATGATTTACACTGATTAAACTGTCAAAGTCCCGTTTGTCTAGCTACAAAGTATTAAAAACAAGCATTATATTATGAAAACACCGAAAGGGAGGTTTCTTAACAAATAAAATTGTAATTATACCACAGTTCATTGAGTCAAAGCAGTGACAGTAAATCACTGATCTAGTTTATACTTCATACGCATTTTCAGCTTGTTTGTTTACTTTAGCATTTGGCTAAGGCAAGATTACATTTTTGATAAAATGAATTGTCAGTATTAATAAAAATTAAAACAAAATGAGTTTTCATGTTTGTTACTTACGGCACCAGATTGTTCATAGTGGAAACAAAGCTAACTGAACTTTAATAAAGAAACAGAACTTTTTATTCATACAGCTTGCAGGTTTCATGAATAATGTAGCAATTAATGCCCTTTTAAATCCGATCCAGGTGAAATGCCATCGTCGTTCTGATAAGAATTTGCTCAAGAAAGACGGAATTCAAATTGAGAAAAACAACCACTTTAATTGTACTTACATCTTTGGTATTTTGTACCTGATAGACTTTGATAGAACGCTAACCCAACAAAGGCCCTTTTAAAAGTTGAGTGTGTTAAAAGCCTTACTTCTGTATCAACATTTTTTCATCTCATTCTATCTAAAACCCTATCAATCAATGGTTACTCCAATTCCATTAATAAAAAATAAGAAGCTACAGTTTGTCGGCAATATTTTTTGAAATCACTCAATAGCAAAATCGATTAAAGTGATGTTTGCTACACATAAAGATTTTTGTGGTAAGAATTTAGGAATGAACTGATTTTTATTTATGAAGTGTTTAAGCCTTTAAGCATTTAATATAAAATCTTATTTAAGGCCCAACTTTGTGATTAGTTCTCTCGTACATTATCACGGTAGAAATCTTGAAAAAGTAAAATCAAAATGTTATTGAGGTATGCAGATAAATAGAGATGTATGGTATGTGATTTACTAGTTGATGCAAAAGTAGGCCAAGAAAAGAGAAGGATGCATAATTCGGCACAGCTATTTTCGTTTTAAATCAGATGGATACATGGACGATGATGTCATGATAAATTTCTTTGAAAGAGAACAGAATAAATTGTGATCAGAGGTTGTATAGCTGCGGAATTCGCACTTTGTTATTAACAGTTCAAATGTAAAATTATTTAAACTCGGAGGCAATGATAAACTCCGTTGCAAGAATATCTGCTGAAGGAATCCTAATCAATCAATTTTATGCAATACGTGAGATGTGCATCTAATTTACTTTTATTTTTAACATTAAGCAATAGTTAACTGCAAAGGTTACTCGTTCTGCTTAATTTATTGGAATTGTGTGCCTTTGTTACTATAATAAGTTTATTGTAGATGTGAGTCAGGAAAATTTATTAAATTGAAG
Source organism: Lepidocyrtus cf. nigrosetosus NNG-2020 (assembly GCA_027744615.1). Classification (NCBI taxonomy): domain Eukaryota; kingdom Metazoa; phylum Arthropoda; class Collembola; order Entomobryomorpha; family Entomobryidae; genus Lepidocyrtus; species Lepidocyrtus cf. nigrosetosus NNG-2020. Next base: position 8,968 of record JAHZNK010001303.1, on the reverse strand, counting down.
TTGTATTTGCCAATTTAGTCTTTATACTTTTTGAGTTGCATTGCATGATTTGAAACGTTTGCTCCAATGGTATTGATTTTATTCGTGCTAAGGCTTGTAGTGAAGTAGTAGTTTGCTAGTCCCATTCAGTTATGAATACCCGTTGCATATCCCCACAAATTTTTTACAAAATTGTGTGAACTTCAGTTTCCCTTGCAACTTGCTTATGATCTAAAATTAGTTGCCAATTTTATTGTAGGGTTAATATTACATATGAAGACTTGTTATGCATATGACGAGTGCAAGGCAGCATAACAGAACAATGATCGAACGGAGCAAAATATTTAAAAGTTTGCCTCAAATCAGTTAATGATTATTATAGAAATTGTGATTGCATAGGTACATACACTAAAATCATTTTAATATATGAATATTTCTATTGTAAGCCTTACTATCACAACTTCTTTTTACGCTTTCTTTCAAACATATTTTTGATGAAATCCAAGATAAGAAAGAAACATTACATTTTACTCTCAAACATATAATGCTAATCATGTAATCACTATGTTCAATCAATAATGATCGAGAACAAGTTATTTCTGCATTTGAGTACCATGGAGCACCAAACACTAACATGACTTCAGCTTCAGACACACTTTGACACAGCGATTAGGTTGACAGTAGAACCGCCGCGCGATGGCGACTGAAATTGTGCAGATCCCAAGACAAGGGACAAGGCAATGTCACGGTTCACATAATTCAACCAGTGATATCAAATTATTTAGTAAACGATAATTTACAATGTTGATTAACATATGCAAAAAGAGTCACGCACTAATACTTACAAAAGGTCATTGTTATTCACACACAAGCTAATGCTTGCCGATTCAGTCATTCATTGTAGATAATTAATTGCAATGTTATTCATTATTCGCAAAAATAATTTAATAGAAGTAGTCGTCATCGACTTAAATGTGCTACAGGAAGATGCTTTGACTATCTGACACAGAGACTCAACGACATTAAAATCGCACAAATTTAAATGAATGTATGACGATAGTAGTTAATGTTGTTTTTTGATAGTTAATTGAAAGAATAAGAAATGAGCAAAACGAAAACCAGCATATATAATAAAACACAAACGATACGATACATATACGACCATAAGATAAAAATAGCCAAAATTCATATTTGTGTTCGAAATGAGCAATTATCGTTATTTTTAACAACCTGATTACGACGAAATTTACACAACACAAATTACACTAAATTGAGCAGTTTATGGGAACCTTGTACTTTAAAGTTAAAGTTTGTTACTTGTTTGTAAAAAATGAAAGGAATGGTCTATATACATAGAAAAGTGTGCGTTATTATTTCATATTAATTTTGAAATCATTATACATTTAATCATCTTCAAATCATGCTTCAAGGAATCCGACACAAAGTGGGAGAAATGCAATATATATTTGCCGATGTTAAACGGTTTAATTGATCCATATATTATGGGAAAGATACAAAAATACAACGTCGGGGTAGGCATTAATAATGAGCTTCATTTGGCTATATTCTGCTTCGTTATCAATTAATCAGCGAGTGCTAATTTTTAAATACAAGAAACGGTATACCTGCCCAAAACAATTAAACATGTAAGTGGCATTTAATTTTTTTAATGAATGACGAATATTTTGATGAAATCAGATAGATAAACCTCCCATGCAAATTCGCTGACTTCCCTTATCTTAATTTTCAAAAGTTATTGTCTATTGAAAAAAGCTTAGAATTTCCATGAAACTTTATACATTTCCTCATAAGTAAAACTTGAGACCTTTTGCCGTTTGAATAAAATTCTAAACGAAAGAAAAGAAATTTATTTATGCTAGCTAGAAAAGTTGCTCCCTTTAAGGATTAAACCTAACAGAACTTTAATTGACATGTACAACTCACGTAATTACATATCATTACATTATATAAACACAGTAGCCAACTTCCAACAACATGCATTAGTTTAAATTGCAACATCAGTTTTCTGTTTACCGCATAATGTCTTCCATGCCGCCAAGGGTTGCAGATAAAAAAACTAGTTTCCATTTTAAGAATGCTGAGAAATACGTAAAAAGGAAAATAGTTATAAACTTGATATATGCATTTGAAACAGAACATTTTTTTCTAAATCAGGGACATAAATTGTTTGAAAACTGACTGCATGATCGCTGTAAATAGATTGGGTTTGATTTGATTAAATTCTAAATAAAGAACCTTGCAGGGATTTACCGGTTTGTATCTTATATCTTGCCCAAAGAAAAAAAATTGCAATATTCTTGTCATTATTATATTGTTGTTTCTGAATTAGAAATATGTTTACCTTTTGTTCATTCAACCTTTTAAAATATTTTCTAGTTTCCTTACAACGGAATAACTGAACAGTCTGTTGTTTTCTAGTTTTTGCCTTTTTGAATCCTCATTTGGATTACACTGCTTCCATGTACCTATACAATAATGTATAATCTTAAATACAAATGTAACGTCAGTGCGAACTTTACTGTAAGAAATCTTCATCCAGTTATAAGAAAAACCTAGTCACATTTTAACTAAAGTATCGGGGTTTAAAGAGATGGAAAACTGCAGTATATAACTTGTAATCATATCTAAATCGAATTTGATCAAAGTGTGAATCTTTGCATAGGGGATATTTAATTGACTGCAAATAGAACGTAAAAATTTTTCTGGCTGAAAAAGGACATTATTGTAATCTGAATTTTTTGCTGGATTGATTTCTCTGGCTCTGGCATGTTTTTGAGTTTGGATGTGTTTAACAAACATGGCATTCTCTCTGTAACATCTGCAGAAAGTTTATTGGTAAAGTTTAGTTGATTAGAACATGGGCAGGTTCAAATAATGATGGATTGAAGAGACATAAATGATTTTATTAATTTGTTGGCATTGAATTTTACTTGCTACAGTTCTTGTTCTTCATGTCATGCATGTAGCAATTTAAGGATTTAGTTAAATGGAAGTTTGATACCTTAAAGTTTGTTTTTGTAATTTTTAACGACAATCCAATCCTCCTCCTCCAATGCAATAAAAAAATTGTTTGTCATATTTATTAATCAATCACACGACTTAGTATTCTGTATTTCAACTTTTGCTTGCTGGAAAAATTATAGTAGAGCTTTGAAAACATTAAGCTAGAATGTCAATATTGCGAAAATTAGATTACATTAATTTACGCCTTGTAATAAAACATCAGAACCAAAGGTATGTAGTGTATGTTTTACTGAAACTAGAGCAAAAATAAAAAACTGGGCTTGAGGTGCATCAGTGCATCATCATACTCATTCACCAGCAGTTTAAAATTTAATTATCGGCCAAGTTATAAAATTCAGGTTACAATTACGCATATTTATGTAAATATTAATATTTTTCGAATTTTGCTACAATAAACTAGTTTTGTTTATATAAGACTTCAGGCACCAAGAATAAACCCACAGGTATATACAAAGATGAAGGATGAGGCTATTGTAAAAATGTGAGAAAAATTGATAGTCTCAAAAGAAAATGAAGCTGACCTCTATAAAATGGATGTAGGCAAACTAACACCCAGAAAAATTTATACTCTGATTAATCCCTCCGGAATTGGAGTGTATCGGCCTTAAATGATAGTAATGATCATTTTAGTGTTAGCATCGCACCAGGCTTAGTAGATTATGATGTTGATGGTCCGTTCACTTTTCACCTTGTATTTGCATTTTTGCAAGTTTACACTTGAAACTGAAATGATAAGGTACTTTCGAAATATTTTTTGTATGTACAAAATGTAAACATAATTACATAGCTAAAGGAGATTCACTTTTTAAGTTGTCTTATCATTTTTGTGCATCGATCGAATCTTTAACTTTTTATTTGATTAATTTTTTAAGCGCAAACCCTTAATAGCAAATATAGAATTTTTAAAATAAGCTTATATCATTTTAAAAATACCATAAAATCATCATAAACACATTTTATAGAAGATATAACTTATATCAGGTGCAAGTAAAATAGAATATTTGATAAGATTTTACTGATAATTTAAATCCTATTATTTAACTCGTACCAGTTCTAGTTAAAACCTGCAGCGTTTATTAAACTTTGTGAATAAAAAATAATGACAAAAAATAATTGGGGAATGTATTTTTACTTAGATTTTAAAATAATTTGAGTGTAAATTGTTTAAGTGCTGCAAATTAAGCTAAAATTATAATTGTATGCTGTTGCTTTTACCATTTTGTGGATTTTGTATTGGCATTTTTCTCTCCGTTGTGTTGAATTGGAATTAGTCATTGAGTATTGTCTAATTAAGGGCCTGGAGCTCTGAGAGTCCATCGACAATAACAGATAAAACTGGATCAAATACATATATATTCTATTATTCAAACCAATGAAAGCTAGCATAATTTTTATTGAAAATTACAACAGTCCACACCCAAACGTTTTCGCTATTTTGCATAAAGCAGAATTGGCATGTCGGCAAGACAAAAGGACGGACTTATGATGTTGGATATACCAAAAGTTCAAGTACTTCATTAAAATTCTAAAATCCGTTCCTGATCATCACTGATTTATAGCAAGTAGTAAAATAAACGTTCAAAATGAATAAAATCATACAATACACAAAGTAACATAAAATTCATGTTCTTTATCAATGAATAAAATAAACCTTTTGTTTTGTCTGATTCTAATTTTCTCTTTGTCATGCAGATTTTAATCAATGATATTGATGATGATACCATGCATTACCGTAATGATAGCACCGAAAAGGAAAACCCGAATTGTCAAAAAAATCGTTGCTTTTATGGCTACATTTTATAGTCAAGTGTCCCGTCATCACAATGACTGCCATTTTTATAATAAAAATCGTCAACTTTAATGCTAGTATCTCATACAATTTTTGAACATCCAGGTATCTGCAAATTAGTATAATCATATCTTCATCCCTTTTGAACTGCATTGGTTTGGCTTAAAGAAAAAGAAAATGGACCCAACATATAGGGACAGTAAAGTTTTATTTTCTTGTTCCGGCTTTGTCAGCGCATGTAGATCACTATTCTGACAAATTATGTGATAAAAAAGACTTGTTAAAAAGCGATGTCCTTTCAATTGCAAAGCTGAAAGGCTTTTATTATATCACGCTTTCCTTTCAACTCATATTAAGTGTCAAATTGCGCACTACAGTTATCAAGGCCAAGTGAGATTCTATGGAAGCCTTCAACTTTAATACTTATATCGTCATGTTCTCTAGCTGGAAAGAAAAGATGAAAGGAGTCCTGAAACTCCTTTCAAACCCCTTCATCAAATATTCAAGATCTATTCTGTATGCGAGCATAGTGGGTATTTATGCCGTGATGCATAACACATTGTATCGTAATAAAATGAAAAATATATTTACCTATACAGTAAATACTATAATTACCAGCCAACATACATCCAGCTGCCAGCTAGACGATAATAATTCTGTAGTACTTTTTAAAAATCGCGATATTTATTATTTTGACAGATAATGAAGCAAAAATATAAGTAAATAGGTTTACCTATCTTCCATTTGTTCTTAAAAATCTAATATTTGTGAGTCAAAACTTTTTAGATCCATTTTAATGCTAATAAGAGAACATTTAGTACATGAAAAGAAAATTAAGAACTGCATTACAAACATTGATAAGATTTTACACTAAACACCAGTCTCCAAAATTGCTACAAGTGACCTTGCTGCAGGTGTACAAGTCTCCAAACTAGGTATCAAAAGTAGTAGTAAGGAATTTGTTTTGTTTTTTTTGCACAAAATATTCACAAAGTTTTAAGACACAACTTAACCGTTCAAGAGACACAAATTCGCCAGAATATTTTTGCAATAGGTAAAACTTGTTTATCTCATGGCTCTCCTGCGTCATTCAAAGACTTAAGAAAGACAGAATTTTCTTTTATTTATCTTCGAGAGACAAGCAAGAAAGTTCTTAGTTCTTTCCCTTTCCAATTCAAACCATGTCTCACTGTCAATTTAGGAAGCTCTTACGAATTGTTTGTCACTGCTACTAAAAAGCAAGACAGCCTATAGGCTGAGGGCATTAATATTTTATCGGCAATGATCATGCAAACTTGGAAATAATACTCGAATATCTGCTAACAGTTTGGCAAATTTCTTTTCGCCAAAATTTACAAATTCTGTGGATTACCAATGTTTGTCCAATATTTTTCTGGCAAATACAGTTTTTAAATCCACTTACTTGAGTTGTCGTCAAATTGTAAACCGTTCAACTAAAGCAGACAAAAACTACGAATAGGATAGGCGTGCATAAGTAGGTATTTGGAAATAGCAAATATATAAAATAAATTTAAATATATGCACAATTTTTCATTCCAGCGTATTTTTTTGTATAAAAATCAAAATACCTTGACCCATGTGTTCTTTGAAGCAAAATTACGACGTATCATTTCTTATTATGAGGAATTGATGTCCTAAACAGTTTACACATTATAAGTCTATAACTCAATGATTATTAACATCAATAAGTCACAAAATGTGTTGACATTGAGCTAAACGTAACATGAAATCCGGAAGATGCCTATTTCCTTAATAATTTCTTGTATTTTACTGATTCAATTAGCATCAAAACTAATTAACAACAAAATTTCTGTACCAGCTTAAGACCTGCTACTTTCATAATTATATTCTCCAGTATATGTACCTAACGCACGTTTCCCTATATTTTCTGAATGATATTGAAAAAGAGACTTCCTTGTATTTTCTAGTCAATAATTAATGCCACTACAGCTCAAGGCTTTAACTTGAATCTAGATTCGGAGAAAAGCTTTTGTAATTTGACAAGTATGGAACAAGAGATTTTACAACAATATGCACAAGTAAAATTCGATAGAAGCCCATTTTATGTCTATTTAATTTATCATTATGTTTCCCATCGATCCCTGACAAAATACCAAAATAGGAAAGGAATTTCCCAACAAAGAAAGCTTTTGTCCAACGACATAACAATGCTGTTACATCCCATCTTATCAACTTTCCCACCTCTTTGCATAAAATCTCGTTGATTGAAACTCAATAGTATGCAGACATTGTAGCCGATATACATAAGAAGCTTAATTTAGTCAATCGTTTGGCCTATACTAACTGCAACAAAGGTTTAATTTTACTTTCTTCGTGCTTCCTTTTATGGAAAAGAAATCCCTTTTGATTATGATTACATCTTTCAATTAAATTATTAAGCTTTGCTTATATAAGATATCCTTCTATACAGCTTACTCAATTTTCTACATGACGCAAAATACCAAGAGTGAATTTACCACATCTCCAGTCAGCAATTTTATTTTAGTGACCGCATTAGAAAGCATGCTTGCCTACAGGGAAATTAGACGTAGACGATATGGAAGCTCATTTGAATAACTTACTAGTTTATAGTTTTCAAACTACGTCATTCTTATTTTGATAACTAAATTTAGATTTTTAATCACTGTATCACGACGTAAAATACGAAACTTGTTCCATATTGCTCAAATATTTTTAATTCCCACGCCCATTCTTAGTAACCAAACTGACAGCACTGGCTGGGACTGACTTGAGAACACATAAATCAATGAATGATGGCACGAAAAAGCTAAAGTTACCTATTCAAACTTTAAAGCATATCATATATAGCCAATACTGTAAACCCCATGGTTTGTTGCTAAAATCTGCTCAAATAGTGTTGCCTTATAAAAAATAGAAAGCAATTTTTCGACAGTTCGGTGAGAAAATCCGTGAAGCGCCAAACACGGGAAAAGGGGATAGGCCAAGCGAAATTCAGATTCTTGAAAAGCTCAATAGCGTGAAAAAAGTTTCTCTCCTGCCAATACCTTCATCGAAATTTCATTGTGCTTTTGATAAAACCGTTTCTCTCATGAGACGATGTCAAAAGAAGCTGGGTAACGAAAACATAAATAGGCATAACTGCTAGAGCTTAACCACACTTTACTACATGCATTGCTTCCGATTTTAACTAGTTTTGTATAGAAAATATTAAAAATTCCAGACTCACAAACAAGGATTACATATTGAACACGTTGCAAGGTTCCACACAACAACAAGGTAAACAACGTAAATGAATTAGAGAATATTTATAACGATTATAGATTTTTGTAGAATTATCATCAATGTTTCGGTATAACATACCAGAAAGGTGTTGCGGTCCAGTACCAAAGTTCTTGTATATAATGCAGATCTTTACAGAAAATGTTTTCTGGTTCCGTAGTTGACAATTTATTTCATTCAAATACCAGAATTATATTACGGATTTTCTTCAAATGCCTAGTTATTTCTGAAACACAGACTTGTACTTTCTGTTTGGTTTTATATGTTTTCAGCGCCAACCTTTAAAAATATTTGTTTTCATCTCTGATGAACAAAGAAAGTACAAAAACAATCTGTAAAGTCTTAGTGCTCTATCCTAAGAAAATATAAATCATGTATTCACATCGAGCTAGTTATCGTTTTTCTATTATTAAATAAATATGGCATGTAAAACTTGTTGTAATTTTAAAAAGCATTCCACCCCAAGTTATCGCTTTGATATACGAAGGCAAATTTTTCCAAAATATGATGTAAACATATAGATAAATTCAAATAATCACGAAAATGTTATCACGTTGATGATGTAACGTGCTTACAGGTACATAGAACGAGTACCTCTTGATTAGAATGTTTCAGACGATTTGCTTTCGTTAACGATTCAAAAGTGGTATCAGATTCAGTTTGATTCACTATGATGATATGGTTTATGTGCATCCCTTAATTCTAAATTTTCAAAAGACTTTTCATTTTCAAGAGAATTGTAAAGAAATATAAGTTGACAAGACAGATAATATAAGAATAAGATTCACATTTCAGCTGTAGATTTTGAAAGCGAAATTGCTTATTTCCATGCAAAAAGAATTTACAATTGTATTCAAATAAAAAATGTCAAAA
>JAHZNK010001302.1:0-14217 GCA_027744615.1 Lepidocyrtus cf. nigrosetosus NNG-2020 | reverse complement strand
CTTGAAATTTTTGCAACTTGTTAGCTTTATATTTTCTTAGGATAGAGAAAACGAGAAGGAATGAAAAATTCGATTTCTCAAAAGGATAAACACTCTACTGCAAATTCTAATTAAAATGTGACGGAAATCGTTATTGAAGGCCTGCACAACAATTTTATATGGGATCGATGTACTGTGAAAAACAGAATCATACGTGTTTATTTCTTTTTATTGTATCTGGATATTTTAAACTGTAATGTTTTTAAATGAATAAGCTTACTCTGCTACAGTAATTTGGTGAATATAGTCATTCCCTATTGATTCCAATGGACTAAAGATATAAATGTTATATGGCTCGTCATCAGAAGCTGACGCCTTTTTTAAACCGATGTTGTAACCAAGCAAGGCCCCATTCCACGTTGACCTTGGAGGTGGATGCCAGGATACTTCCAAAATCTTTTCTTCCAACGTAATTACCTTTTCACAAATAGTTGAAAGTTAAGAGTCAATTTTATTTCCCAAAGTTATGCAATTTTTAAGAATACTTTTCATTTCAAATACAACTTTTACCTTAACCTCCGCAGGCGGAGCTGTAGGAAAATCTTCTCCTGTTCTTACAATTAAAGTGCCTGATGGGTTACTGGAAACATTTCTGGAACAGGACAGAATTCTAAAGTGGTAAGTTGTCCAAGGAGCCAGGTTTGTAATGCATGCGGCTTGTGTATCTCCTCTCTTAATTTGATAACGCGAAACTTTCTCGTGTAGCCAGTCTTGTGCTCCTTTCCCTTTCTTGTATTCAATTATGTAACCAGTGATTTCTGGATAGTTTGACAAGAATTGTTCTTCATTTCCTGTGGACTTGTCAAAATGAGGATGGGGGACTTTCCAAGAAAAATACACAGCACGAGAAGTCACTGCTAACGTTTTAAAGCTAGAAGGTGGAGGCAGTTCTATCTTCTTCGTATCTGTTAAGAAAATAAAAGTTAAATTGCATTAATTGATTATTGATTTAAAATATTAAATTTCTCTATAACCTTTAGTTAAAAAATGTAGTTTAATCGAAGCACTAGATGGTTTTGGGTTGTTTTTAATTGTACAAACCAAATCACAATGTGTTTTAGAATCAGCAACGCTTGCATTGAATTCCATTTCCATTTCAGAATCTAAAATAAATATAACAAAACGATTTGAATCTGGTAAATTGAATAAGTAATTTTAGTTAAATTCAATTATATATAATATTATAATTTTTGTTAACAATAACCTTCACCAGGTAGAGTAACCACGTTTGTATTGTTTAATTTCCCATTTTTGTCTTCAACGTACTGATACATTTCCCATTGATATAAGAGTGTCCCATTTGAGTTATAAACTGTTCCATTATTTTCTTCAGCATTCATGCAGGCGCCAGTATTATTGCTATTTTCGCTTCTGTTAGTAGCAGTGACATTGACTCTAACAACATCTTCCATGGCACAAACAAACTTGACCACAACTCCAGGAACTATAGGACCGGGAGGAATTTGTTTCACTAAAATTGAAGGCAAAGGATTTATTACTATTTCAGTATCCTGCCCTTGACCGTGATCTTGCTGTGGAGCTTGACTGACTAAAAAATTTGTGTTATTTTCATGCTGAGAATGCAGCAACGCAATCACATTCAAGTAGTAAAAAATGTTATTCAAAATATGAATCATTTTTAAAATAGTTTTGAAACATAAATTAACTCTATTTTAAAGTAACTAACTGTCTTGTAGGAATAAAAAGAAATATAACTGCAAATATGATGATGACGATTCCAAATATTAAATGTAAGGTGGCTCAATAATTCGATGATTAAAATTATGCTGGCACGCCGGAAAATGACTCATTATAATTTATTATTTTGCAACAAATATTTGATTAGACGATACTTCTGGAATTTTGTACATTCCTCAAATTGCAAAGAAATGGGTGGCGTAGTTGGAAGGAATATGCACATAAAGAAAATAGCGAAAGAAGATTTTAATATGAATTGACTGCTCAGTAGTAAATTAAAATATTAGAGGAAAGCCATGTGGCTCCTTTTCTGTTAGAATGAATGATGTTGTGGCTCAGCGTGGGAAAGATTCTTGTCTCCAGAAACAAGAACAGAACATCCAAATCAAATCCTCAGTTGGGATTGGTGGGTTTTCAAAGGGCAAGACGCAGTCCATTAGGCATTAAAGTTGTTAAGAATGCATTGGTTTATATAAAAAGCTAAACCGGAAGTCGTTATCACATCTTCATCATCGTCAGATTTTGTGCATTACTAAATGTCCCAATATTAAGAGAGTGAGTGAATGCCAAGTTGTGTGTGAATTGGTCAATTCCTTAAAGACTGCAATGAAAGATACTCCTGTTGTATATCAAACCGATTTCCTGTTTTTCTAAAAAAGTAAGAATTCATAACCACTGAAATTGCAAGGCTTGACTACAACGTTTGGAATCGAATCTGTACCCTGCTGTACTTTATTATTTTTTAACACTAATCTTATTAGCATTAAAAGAATCTTGAAAGTATGTATGCAATAATACAAACTGAATATTAATTTCTAGACTAACAAGATTTGATTTTAAAATTGAAATAAGAAAATAGAGGATATATGGGTCTGTGTATTATGTCATTCCTTCAAAAGAGTTTACAAGGTCAAGCTTGCCAAGTTTCATACATTGATTATATATTTCTTTATACTTGAAGAATTTTGAATATAGTAAATTAGTTAGAACATAAATGCAACTACTTAAGTTAGATGACCTGGCACAAAATTCACTTATTCTTACAATTAAACTACAAACAAGCTAATAGTAAACGCAATTATTATTAATTGTAAAAAGTTAATAAAGCTTAAATTTAAAAATTACTGCAAAATAGGGTTTTGTGTATACGTTACAACGACAATAATTTTCCATATAATCTTGTACCTAATTGAATTTGATGATCTAATAATGGTATTTTGTGAAACACTATAATAAAGTTTTTACATTACATTTTGATCTGAAAAATCTGGAATATGTCTTTTCCAAAGATCTGGAAGAATATAATATGCATATTATAGAGGTATGTATATTCGTATTGTACAATATTACAGAATTTATATAATTTAAATTTTAATTAAATCGATTAGAGCTACAACGGTTCACGGCTTAGACCTTAACACAACAGCAAATACTAGTAAGAAAATCAGAAGTAAATATTTGATTGGGCAAATAAATCCATTGTAGCTTTTGGATCCCATTCAATAAGGAATATTAAATAGATAAACATTATTTGCACGTTGTTTGCCGGAGTGGAGACGAATAGCAAATAAAAATTGATATTATTTCATAATCTCTTGTTTCGCTAGAATATAAGCGCAACTTACATACAAACGGTTTCATATTAAAAAACAAACTATCTTTTAAACGACTATTTAACTTGCTTAACTTGCCACTCCATCATGCACCAATAATAATAATAGTTCTTACAATTAGTGTATCAATTCGTAATTTAGCCTATGAATTGGCCTAATGAGGGTTAGGAGGGTCATCGTCACCTTTTGTTTTGTAAATAATAATTTATACAATTTAGCCATTAACCTTTGCTGCATCTTCATCCAGCCTTGGTTTAAGTCACAAAAATTCATGCCGGAAATCTTTTTTCTTATGCATCCTTTTTTATTGTCTATGAAACATGAAGTCATCAACCAACGGCTTTTCCCATTGTTTTTGGGAGGGATTATTTGTTCCCACATATCTTGTCACAAGTTTAAAGCAAACTGTTGTTGTCGACTTCTTCATTTCGTAGCACACTCGTAACAGGTACACGGGGAGATGCTTTGTTTGCAATAGATAGATATATATATAGAATCACATAATCGCATCGTCCATTTGCTGCACGCTAGTGTTTGTTTGCTGTGCGGAAAGGGTTACATTTTTCATTTATTCAGATCCAGTAGCATATTTGCTCAAATGTATATGATCATTTGCTTTGATATTTGAAACTTCAATTCATAATCTTTCTCGTCAAATTGATGTTGTGTGATCGCCGATCACTGGTCGGCCACTTTTATTGTAATACTAGGATGTGAACAACGTTCCGTTCCCTGTTGAGGTCTAACAAAGTCCTAAACTGAATTTAACAAAAGGCAGCAACCGATTGTGAGTCACTCACTCACTTCACTACTACTGAATAATTCTCAACTCATAACCGTTCATGATCACATCCGTCGTTCATAGTTTGTTCTAGCTGCTTCTGCTCCTTTTTATACTTACATACCTATTTGCTTTGCCATAACTAATATTTTGCTACGCTGTAGTTTATATTGCTGCATTGAGAGTGAGTGAATGTGAAACCAACTTGGCTAACTTAGCTTTACATTCAAGTTAACCAAGCTAAACGAAAGCCTGAATAACCCTTTCATATAAAATAGCTAGCTTCACATCTGTTGGCAGTTCAGTCGCTCCCCGACTAATACAAGAATCAGTAGGGCATATACCAGCAAAAATCTTGTATCTATATCAGGTCAATAAGCCCTGTACAAATCTTGCTCATTTAAGCTACCATTATATAATCACTCAGCAGATAAGTAAAAAATAAAGTTTGAGTCAATCTATTGAAAAAAGGAAAGTTCGATGTGATAACTGTTAACATTAAAAAAAATTAAGGATGATAGCTTCCATGGGGTAAAGTGACATTCCAGACCAGTTAAGTTGAGTGAAAAATTTTGGACGTTCTTCCGAACAACAGATTCCAAGCGAATGAGACTGACTCGTTCCGTTAATTTATATGAGTAGTACATATTTTACCAAACTGTGAGAATCTACTTTGAACTACAGACTTTATTTAATTTTTCCTCATTAGGAAAACTAAAATAGCTAATATGGAAGAAAAGTCACATTTACGAAAGATTTCTCATATCAAAGCAATTAGTCCACCATCCTTTGTAAGAAGAAAACAATCCACCTTCCAGTCCTCCTTCATACTGGGGGCTGCTTTAATGATCTTCATAGTTATTTGTGATATTCCTGCACCCGTTCATTCCGCACCGTTACCTTCCTCCAGCGCTTGGAGCCTCCCCACGTTAAATTATTTATTCAAAGACACAAAGACTCGTTCCCAGTCAGTTCAATATCAAAAGAAAGATCAAAGTGTTGGTGCAAGTGTCAACCAGCAAAACGGCATGCATCATTACAAAACGTTACCAGAAGAAGGAGGGAGTGAAAATAATAATGAGGGAGATAGTCCTAGTCAATTATCGCCATCAACTTCAGCGTCTTCTTCGTCATCATCCACGGAAAGTAAGAAGAACGAAGGGAAAATGTCATCAACAGGAAGACTGATTTCAGTACACGACATTAGATTAACCGATAATTGGGGCTGGGTTCGACGTGGTGTTTCTGATCCTTCTCAAACAACGGAACAGAGACGGAAGCAAAACAAGCAGAATAATATCAGGCATAGCAAAAGTAAGCATAAACAGAGGAGGTATCCTGCTCCAATTTCATCATCCTCTTTGACATCTTTAAAGCTATCATCAAAGAAGAAAAAGAACAATACGGAGAATTTGTTGTGTCCATTTGATGAAATCAGAGGACCCGACGGAAAGTGTAGAAAGGCACCTCGTTTTAGCTTGTATCGTGTGGGAAGAAAGTAAGAATGGAAAACAGGCTGCCCACTTTCAGTCACAAAGCTGTTTGAATGGTAATACATGCACGGTTCAGTTGATAATTTCTCATTTTTGTAACATTATACTACAATATATGACACTTTACGTCAGTATTTCGTGTAAAAATCCAAAGTAAATTAATATCTGCTCAGCATTGATTTAAAATGTCAGCAATGTCAAGTAGGTCTGCTAAAAATAGCAATGTATGGTGGTAAAATACTCCTTTAACTGTTTGTTAAATGCAGAAAGAAATGCCAATGACAAGGCCAAGGTTAGCAAAGGTCTCATTTTTAATCTAGAATGCACTACATGAATGTATTACATACTATTGGCTTTAATATTTAGATATGTGAAAATCATCTCGTCTTATGATTTTAAGTATATCATTCACCAATCCAGAACGAAATTTTTATACTACGAGCAATTATATGCCATCTTTGCCAAAAAAAATGTATATGCAGCTTTATAAGATAGTAGGTTTATTTCCCTTTGAAGATGTGTTTTGTTACTGTTGGCTTGCTGTATAGTCAATCGTTTGAAAGGCATCATGGGTGACGTGGGGCCAGACGTGCATGCTAAAAACTAGAAACAATGCAATTGTATACAATAAATTAATATCCAATTCTAAGTCTTGTCTAGTAAAAAGAATATATCTTTTAAAAATTAGTTATGCGTGTTTACTTATGACTACTGTTTGTGTCAACATTCTCATTCTCACATTTAAAACCAAAGTATAGTTTCCAATGACTTAATCAATTAAACACAATATAAATCCTTACCTAAAAACCCATTGATCAAAATCTCATGTACAATTTTTAGTTTTTGGAAAGACGAAAATAATACAGGATATTAATTTGCTGTTATGCACTTTATAGATTGCTAAATTTAGATAAAAATTAAAACCAAAAATGTTAACTGATTGGTGTTAACTTCAGCCATGACTCATCAAAAAATACACTTGATTAGCTAATTGCGAGCTAATTGTAATTGCTGGCGTTGGCGTCATTTACTGTTGATAGTCCTACCACAGCTATATTATAGATTATAATATATTAATATACCCTATAATATAACTGTGGTCCTACTATAATTAAATGCCAAGTAACGATGTAGTAGTTTAGCTTAAAATTTACTTGCAAGAAAAGATAAGAAAGCGTGGTGGTTGGTGGATGATCTTGGTGACGAATTAATTGACGATCATTTATAGAGGGAGATAGAAGAAAAGTAAATAACGAGTGTATGATGATGAATAGTAAAACAAGTTCACAGAAGGGAACAATAAAAATGAATGATGCTACAATATGAAAATCCGATGACTGTTGGTATTAACCGTAATTCAACGTTTATACGATGTCATTTAAAATGAGAATAAATTTGTCCCTACTGTTTCCATAAGATATAAAATGACACACCATAAGTTTTCGAAATTTTGTTCGTGTAGTATATGTAGTATGTGCGTGAGTGGGTGGTATCCATAAAACTTTTTGATGTTGTTTTGTTTTAGGTGGTGGACTTTGTCTCTTTAAATTATTCAACATTACTCGCTCTCAAATTATGTTACTTATGTCTATAGATAAATATGAAATGTCAAAAGCTTAATTTATGTTAATTCCGTTGTCATCGATAGAAATAGGGAAGAGTTGACATTAGATAATAGAGGGTTGGCTGAAGCAGATTGTTTGTTGAGAAACTAAGTTATTCAAGTCAAAGTTAATTAATTATGTAAGCCATTTAAAAAAATTGAGTTTACCCGTGGTTTTTATTACTCTTACGAGTCAGTATTTACAACTTTGGTACATATTTTTGTAATTTGAAGCTAAAGGAGAAGTCATTTATATTTTATGATTCAGTTATAATTTTAATGTAATTATTTAAGAACAGTACATCTTTCTTTCTCTTTAGAATATAATAAAGGAACTTTTTATTGAATGTAAATAATTCACTGTCGATAAAAGTTTGACGATAGTTTTGTCATGTGATGATATATAGTTAATGTAAACTAAAGCTAAGTTATTTTATCAGAAGATTTTTATGCTATGTGAAGTTTTAACTTTGGTACATATTTTTGTAATTTGAAGCTAAAGGAGAAGTCATTTATATTTTATGATTCAGTTATAATTTTTAATGTAATTATTTAAGTACATCTTTCTTTCTCTTTAGAATATAATAAAGAAACTTTATTGGATGTAAATAATTCACTGTCGATAAACGTTTGACGATAGTTTTGTCATGTGATGATATATAGTTAATGTAAACTAAAGCTAAGTTATTTTATCAGAAGATTTTTATGCTATGTGAAGTTTTTTTATGTATCTGTCATGAAAGTTTTAAACTGCTGACTAAAGCAGGTTGTTAAATTTTAAAGCAGTCATTAATATGAGAATAATATACAGTTGGAAACATATTGAAAATAAAAGTTTTGTTTCGACTTAATTAATTAAAAGTAAAAGCAGTTTCATTGAAAGTTTTTATTTGCATCTGTCATCATACGTATTACCATACTAATCATCATTTATTTCTCACGTAAGACTTTTTTTCTTGTATATGCAGTGCAGATTTTCTTTTATGACGTCAATTTTAATTCATGCATAGCTGTGTTATGCATAAAATATTTTCTTTGGACATGTACAAACATTAATTTAATAATTTCGTACACGCTGTAACAACGTGAACTGAATACCTCATAAAAATGCGTGAAAACTCCATGGAACACTTGCTAGAAATTTTGTTCTAAAATATATTTTCCTGTACAAACAAAATAGACAAAAAGGGATATTAAGCAAACCTTGAACAAATAGGCTTTGGAAAAATAAAGAAGGATCTTTTGCATTAATACACAACAAGTAAAGATAAAATATGAGAACAAGGAGTAAGAAAGCTATTTTAAGAAAAAGGATTTAACTTTCTCAGCAAGTTTTTCACCAGCTGTCACTCACTTTAGCAAATTTATTCTTTATTCACGTTTCATGAAAGGGATCATTTTGTTTTTGTTTAGCAGTGGCAGTATGCGTGATTAGCCGCATTAATTAGCTCAAGAAGTTTAAGAACATATTAGACAAAAGCTTATTAGAAGACTGCAGCAAGTAGGCTTCTCATTCACGTTCAAAGATAAATTTGATGATTTTAAAAATTATTTGCAACTTTGCAAGACGTATTTAAATGCAAATTTATGCATAATTATAGCTTAATAAGCCTCCAATTGAAAGATTGTTTGCCTGGAAAATATTCAACTACTAAAAAAATCATTATCATTTACATGTAAAGTGTATTTTAAAGTAAGTCTACAAGATTCATAATAATCAGAGATTCTTTTCATTGAACTGGATTTAACTTGGATCCACTTGTCTGTAGCAATTTTCCATTTGAAATTCTTTCTTTACCGTGTCTCATTGAGAACTAAA
The DNA here is from genome assembly GCA_027744615.1 of Lepidocyrtus cf. nigrosetosus NNG-2020. Taxonomy (NCBI): domain Eukaryota; kingdom Metazoa; phylum Arthropoda; class Collembola; order Entomobryomorpha; family Entomobryidae; genus Lepidocyrtus; species Lepidocyrtus cf. nigrosetosus NNG-2020. The sequence goes on along the minus strand of JAHZNK010001302.1, from coordinate 5,171 downwards.
TTTAGCCGAAACATCACTACAGAACTCCCCAATAATCATGTCCTTATAATGCATACAAAAAATGAACATTTTTTATTACGGGTTCATTCACTACAGTATATTTCATCTCACAATACATTATAAAAGGACCAGTCTCCAAACAGCACTCAATAAAATTTCACACCGCCAATCCTGTTTTAGGTACATATTTTGAGACACTTTACTCCTACACATTTCCACTTAATCCGATTCTCACTAGCTCATTCGCTACTCTCTTCGTGTCTCCATCATTTATCCACAATAATAAAGCTGCTGTGCAAGTAATTTGCAATACTATAGTTTACAGAAAAAATAAGAAACTTTACAAGTATTTTTGTCGGTTAAATAGATTGGAACGGAATTTCAATTTGGCATGGTCGGTGCGGTGTTGGTGGTTGGCCGGTAATCTCCCCTTTTCTGTTTTTTCACTTTCTTCCCATTCCAGCTAGTGTTGAGTGTTGGTGCAGTTGTTAAGTAGAAGTTGTACTCAAAGACGGAGAGAAATAGTCCAGTGAGAGCCATATAATAATCATTTGTTCTTATCAACATCTCTATTCTCGCCAGAAACGCAAAATCTGTAAATAGTTAGCTCAGAGTTAGGTTTCTCCAGTTTTTAAGTATTCATCGTATCGTGTGGAAGTACATTTTTAAGATTAAGAGTTATTATTACATTTCATTCACTTCAAATTTTCCTTGTATTTCCTCATTTCCTGTAATGAAGTGAAGAATATAAGCAAAAGAAATATTTATGTTATGATAAACTGTCATAATGCAGCATGCTAACTTAGGGATGGATTAAAGTATTGTGGTCTTTGTTTCTCTATATTTCTCCGGTACAACTTACTAATCAAGATGTGTTAGCATATATAGGTCGTGGATTAATATTATATACAAGTGCACATAACCTTTTCGTTGAAAGAGCAGCATAGTTTTTAGTTTTTCAATTTTGCTCTAATACAGTTAAGTTATTATTGCACAATTTAATTCATTTTCACGGTGAGGTAAAATATTAAAGAAGATGAAGAAGCAAAAGTCGAAATTCTCTGTTAGATTTTCCTTTTTTCTCGCGTGTGTCGCAATATTGGAAAATTATGGCGCTGAAGCAATTTCATTGGCATCATATGATCTGCAACAAACGCCACTGTTGGCAGCAACAAAAGAAACAACAGCCGCAGAATATTCACAAACAGGCAACCATCATCAACAAAAAAGCTTAGGAGTAGGAGTCAAGTGCAAAGACGAACAAGGGAAGGATGTAGATTGGTAAGGAAAAACTATATATGAATATTAGGGGTAGGGTAACGCAATAATGATGATGATGAATGAAAACAGAAATGAAAGTAAAATTAAACAGAAAATATATCTATTTAATTTGGCAGGCTCTGTCTATAGTATAACTTAAACTTAACTTATTTTATGCAATGTTCCTTTAAGACAGGAACATTGTTTTATGTAACTGTAAAGAAACCCTAGCATTCTTTATAAAATATTATTAATTTGATACTTCTCTCCCTTATTGCATTCAATCTCAGGAAAAGAAATTTTGCGCACAATTTCCCCTCATACCATGTCTGATTTATATCTAAAATGGCACGATATAGCTCTTTGACGCTTTACCGGTTTTGCGTGAGTATTTTGCTTCTACCTGTAATTCCTTCCTAATGGGGCTGATTTTAGTAGCAGGAAAATGGTAGCCGGACATTATGCTTTTTTATTTCTTCGTTGATTTTTTTATTTCATTCTCGTGTAATTTATGATTTTGACTTTGATTTCATTTGGTATATTTATTTTCTTGTTTTACACGAAAAAAGGTTTATTGCTTACAAACTCCCTAAAAATCGGAGTTCGTCTAATCCTTTGGTACGAGAGGGCTTAGCGTATGCATACATTCTTCCTCCATCGTCTTCTGGTTTATTGTCGCAGAAACCGCTGCCAGAAACAGCAGAGAAAAGATTAAACTGGGACACTACTGAAAGAGAAAAGAATCCTGGCAATGGCAATGAAGACGGCAATAGTGATGATGATGATAGGAATAGGAACGCTTCCGCTGCTGAGAAATTTGTTCCATTGTTGGATGAGAAAGAGAGGTCACATTCTAAAGGACATTACCATCAGCGGCACGCGCATACGTCTGATCATCAATATCAAGGACAAGTGCCTGAATTCTTAACAAAAAAAGAATTTGTCGAGGATGGAACAATCTCCGAAAATTTAGCGGTTTCTAAATCATCTCCAGCTTCGTGGATCCTGTCAGAGATAGGAATCGATTCACCAGGATCAATGATTGGCCACACTCTGGGGAAGCTTTACTTAAAGAATAAGAAGGTAAAGCTGGAGGGCTAGAAACTCTACTAAAATAACTTTCCTTTTCTTCATGTTTATTAATCCTTAAAGGCTCTCCAATGAATAAAGAAAGTGTTCGTCTGTTAAATACACTTTTGGGAATTGGAAGAGGGAGTATAGGCATTATTATAGTCCTTTCTATAATAAACGGGAAGAATAAGGTTTTCCCAGAGACGGAACTGTCATAGCCATGACTTTGTATTTTTTTCAATTCGGTGGAATTTTTTCCTTATCAGAAGAGAGTCGAGTTCTGTATAAAAAATACAAGATTTTTCGTACACATTTGTTTCCTGTAGGAAGAGAAGGAAAAAAGAGAGAATAGAATGTTGGAGTTTTCTTTTAGCGTCTACTTTAAGCCTTTTTTACTGCTGCCGTTGCAAAAGAGTACAGCAATTCTCTTAAAGGAAAAAGAAAGCATTTAAGTAAAGCCATAACAGACCTTGAGACAAAGTGGAGCCAATTTGTATCTCCTATCAATTTCTCCTTCCTCCGTCCTCATATAGGGTCCAAAGTTTTGTTTAGTTTTGTGTTTGCTTTGTGTTGATATTATTATAAAAGCGTAAAATCCACTATTTGTTTCATCCATTCGTAAAGAACTGGGAAGGTGAACGAGAATTTTTTCGTGACTCTGACTTTATCAAACTTTGCAATTAATTTGAGTTAAAACCAACGTAAGAAGTATAAAAAGTTAAAACTTTTTGTTGAAAACGATTACGCTGATGTTAGCATGATGTAATTTCTTTAAAATCCTGAACAATTTATCGAATCGTGTAGATTAGGTTAGGTTTTTGGCATGGCAAGAGGTTTTTTTCTTCTTGCTTTGCGCTAATTACAATTTACAAGTTTCATGTTCAATTTTGTTTTCAAAAGCAATCAAAGCTGCCGATTCGATAGCAATAAAAGTCAATAATAATAAAGTACGAAAAATCCTGTCTGTTCAATTATAAAACTTCCCTGTTCATTTTTAGGAAAATATGGTTTTGTTTTGGATTCAAACAAAGAGCTAGTTTTACCAGCCAATAACCAGATAGTCAGCTTTGTGCATTTTCATATTCCTCCCCTAATCCTAATCAAGTCAAAGTTCCATTTACATCGAACGAACCTCTCCACGGATTTTTTAATCATTCAATTACAGTTGTTCATATAAGTCAAAAGTTAATCAAAAATATGTCCATATTTTATTTGCAAAAACTGCATTTTTGTTTGTTTTGAATGAACACACGTTTTCCTTTTGAATGCAGAACCACCAAAACGGGAGAAAATATGATGATGAAGACAAAGTCGCATTCCTAATTGTTCATATAAGTCAAAATTTAATAAAAAATATGTTTTATTTGCAAAAACTGCATTTTTGTTTGTTTTGAATGAGGCTACAAACATTTTCCTTTTGAATGCAGAACCATCAAAACGGGAGAAAATATGATGATGAAGACAAAGTCGCATTCCTAACGTACAATGACCAGCCTCCAGTAGGACCAACAATCATGTCCGGTGGTCACTCAAAAGGGGTGATTGTAACCAGCTTAGCCTCAGGCGTTTGGATTCAACATTCCATTCCACATTTCCCTTTAATTGACATAAATAACCTTCATTACCAGTATCCCAACACGGGACGTACCAATGGTCAGGTTCTTCATTGTGTCAGCCTTCCTTCTTCAAAAGATGTTGACAATTTGGGAGGTATCTTTCAGATCACAAAACCACACATTGCCAATTTTTCGTTTCCTACTGAATCCCTGAAAAACGCTTTGCCAAAGTTGGTAGAAATTGTGAATCGACATAGACACAAAAATGATGAAGAATTGGCAGGGTTTAGCGAAAATCAGCTAATTAATAAGGGGGAAGACGCAAACCAGCAATTATCCAACCCATGTGAGAACGAAGTGGATGACAAAGCTTGTTTGAAGGAGCAATTAAATGCAAATCAGAGCAAGGAAGGTAAAATTGTAGGAACAGTAGACTTATCTCAACAATTTACCAATTCATCTTCCGAATCAGCTTTCGTTAAAGCTGTGCAGAGCAGTCGCAGCCGGAATGAAAAAAATTGCGATCAGTTGGAATTTCGTAGTGCGGGTGGAAAATCTTTCCATGCGTACATTAAAGGGCCTTCCTTCCACGAAGGTTCGTGAATTTTAACATGCTAATTTTTGGCACATTTTCATGCAATATCGTTTAAGGGTCTTGGATTGCCCCAAATTATGAGACAGAGCTAAAAGTCCAGTCGTGGTTGAATGGACCTAATCCATATCCATCCAATTGCAGTTCAAAGAGCTACTCGGTTTACAACATCATAAATAAATCTATTGCTGGCCATTCCTTTTCAACCCACAACGACCACTCTAAATGGGCCTTGTCAAGCCATCAACAACAACATCCCATCGTCTGCATTTCTGATCTCAACAGAATGGTAAAGCAATTTAGTATAATATTGTAAAAAGTAGATAAACAGGCTCATAGAATTTAACTTAATAAGGTAATCTAATAGTCACTCATCAATTCACGTTCGTTTGGCATCAAATATATCTAATCGCGTTCGATTTCTAGACAATCCCTTTTAATTAAAGTATTTAACATCCAAATCCCAATCAATCCTTAAATTCAATGCGGAAGTATTCAACCGCTTGTCATCGCCATTGACATCACTTAAGAAGAAACAGGAAGTCAAAGGGAAAATTGTTTTCAGTTGATTATTTTTTTGCATTGTTATATCATTATACAATATAAAAACTGCATTCTCCTGATCAAATAACTACAAATGTCAAGATCATTTCATTCGTTTTTGCTAAAAAGATCACTCATTTTTGTGTTCT
>JAHZNK010001301.1:0-13729 GCA_027744615.1 Lepidocyrtus cf. nigrosetosus NNG-2020 | reverse complement strand
TACAAAGATACAAACAAAACATTTTTCAAGATTGCGCCTTGTTCATTGGTTAACCTCGCCCAGGTCGTAATTCTTGGAAAATATAAAAATTCAATGAAAAATATCCGAGAAAGGTTTGTATTGTCCCTTTGAAATCATTCTTTAGTTAAAAACTAACGTAAAAATATTATGATAAAATGATAACTGTCCGATTAATAAATTCAAAAAACTAGCCGGTTAAAATAAGGTAGGGTTGGAAGGAGAAAAAAGATTGTTTAATGTTGCTTAAATGGGCTATTAAAGAGTAAAATATTATAGAAAGGTGTTTTGACAGGCACACAAAAAACTTTTTCTACTGCTCTACTTTCTTATACCACGCCTTTTTTATCATTGCGTGTGTAAAGCTTGTCAAGTTTTGACAGAAAAATGTATTTCTAATAAAAATGGTGCGATTTCTTAGACAAATGTTAATAGCTTTCAGTTACTGCTCCAGTAAATCTTTAAATACAGGTGCAAAATTTTAAGAAGTATTGTGGGACATCTACAAAAGAAGCGGTTCCTATAAAGGGAATTCCAAAATAAAAATAGGACAACTCATCATTCAAATATAATAAAGATTTTGTTTTCAACACAAAACTTCAAATCTAAACACAGAAAAGCTGCAAAAACTTCAAAGACAATTTAACGTCAATGAAAACAGACAAGTAATTGGAACAAAGAAACAAAGCAGTAAAGGATTAAGGGTTTCTTTTACAACCTGTCAAAAATTGAGGGAGAATATAAAAATAACCGCTTTAGATACCAATGTCTGTGTGGATGAAAAGATATTACGTAAAGGAATTTAACAGCACAATTACCGCTGTAAAAACGATGCGCAAGTAAATTTGTATCGATTTTTCCTCAAAGGGCCTTGATTGGGAGGGAGAATTGCATTGAAAGCATATGAAAATGAGAAAATAGGAGCAATAAACAGGCTAATAATTTAGTAAAATCTCACAATCTACGATAGCAATCTGGTAACAACATTTTTTATGCGAAAATTGTAAATCGTGTAGCCGCATATGTGACAAAATCCTCATAGAAAAATATACAGAGGATTGTGTGAGTGTGACACTTTCTTTTATTTTTATGTAAGCAATATACATTCATTTTTTCCTTCAAAATTGCAAAAAACAGGGCTTATGTCTTGCTTTTTTGCAAATTTCAAATGCGGTTTTTACCAGAAACTCAGGCTGTTATTGTTTGCAATATAGCTTCATAAATTCACACACAGCTTGGGTTTTATTGGGAAAATGCATTTATTTTTCCGGTTTTTCTACTACGGTATCAACAACACCAACCATGTTCTTTATGTAAGAGGATTTCAAGGAAGAAAATAAGGAAAAAGAAACGAATTCTTTCCTGTTGTCCATTCCAGAATTCCAAGGAGAATGACAAGTGCAATAATATATTTTTACTGCAATCCTTTTCCTGTAAATGTAGAAAACAGGAAAAATAAAAAATCAATATCCTATTAGATAAAATCTTTTTGGCTCCTTTTGATTAATAAGTAGAGTAGGAGGAATTAGGTTGCGTTATTTTCTCCTAAATTGTAAATTATATGAAAATGCAGACACTAGAAAGAGAATTATTTTTCCTGCTTTGATCGACAAGTGGATCTTTTTTATTTTATAATTGTAGAACTAAAAGATTTAAACACAAATTGTGCAAAATGCACTTCAATATTTATTAGCGGAGTTTCAATAGGAGTGTTTGAAAAAGATTTTTAACTTGGAATTGATTGGAAAAACTTATTAGGTCTTGCAATGCTTTCTTTTAAATTAATTTTTGAAAGTTTATTTTTTAGTAAAAAGGGAAGGAGTTGCTGGTAGATAAAGCCAGTGGAAAAGACCTTGTTTTAGTTTCAATTAACAAAAGTAGTGCAGCAAAACTAGGTCAGATTGTAGATAACAGCTCTCCAGGAAGTAGGAATTTTTAAAAGAAATATCAAAACGTGTCTAAAGCAGCTTAGAAGGGTTTATGGGAGGATGGCTGACAGCACTTTAGATACGCTGTATTGATTTTGATGCTTTTTTACGATGGGATTGCAAAGAAGAGATAAAACAGAAAAGTGCAGAAAAAATTGAAATTTTTGGAATATATTCTCAGTGAATTATATGATCAATATAGGAAAATGATTTCTTTTTTAAATTAAGTTACTGGACGCTCCTTGGCTGCTCTCTTTTTTAACCACATCAGCAAAAACGACCTGCATCTGGTGAAAAGTTTTTTGCAGAGTTGCATGCACCATCAGGAATTACTTTTTTGGGAAAGATGACATAAATGGCGTATGCATATGCGTTTCTTAAAATATAGTTTATCAGGCGAGCACAAAAGAAAGCGAAATGCTTACCAAACGGAAATAAATTTAGAGCAGGGAAAGAACAAAACTTTGAAATGGCATGTTTCCTTCCATCTCAGTTACGGGTTTTTGAAATGGCGTAGGACGAACAAGGTTGTGACGATGAGATTACAGATTGTACACAACCAATCAACCAGAGCATAGCACACTTTCAATTTGCCATTTTATTTGGTTAAAGTGTTTGGATGTGAGTCATGATGTGAATATTTCTTTTTGAGACACCAGCTGAGCCCACTGCAAAAAAGGAATGGAAAAGGTCATGTATGTCATGTCATGTCGAAATATTAAACAACGACACATATATGCGAAATATGTGCAGTTTTTTCTATGCAGCATAGTCATGGAATGACACAATCACTAGAATTATGGGAGTTTGGCATGTCTTGTGTTTTTCAGGTTATTTACAAGCGTATTTCTATACTTGAGACTTTGAGTGTTTTTGTTTGCCATTTTTGCCAATATAATTTCCGATTGGCGAATTTAAACATTAATGCTTTTCAATTTATATTTTCGGAGGAGTGTACCTTCAACCCACACAATTACTGACCCACTACCGCCACCAGGATGGTTTTTTCCTGAAAAGTTCTCGTGCTGGTGTTGGAAATTTTGTTAAGCACGCGGACTTATAACGCCAATAGCAAACCTTTTTTAAAGTATGATTTTGGACTTTCGGAAGATATTATTCTGCAAATATGCTTTGTAAATTTCACTTCAATTTCTTTAATGTTGGACTTCTTGCTGATTTTTTCATGCAAAATTATGCATAATTTGTGTAAAAATTCAGCATTCGATGTTTAAAAATCGAATAATAGAAGAAAAGTTTTTTTTCGGTTTTTGAGGATTTAAAAGCCTCACAACTAAATGCTCTTAAAACCAATGCCAAAATGTGTAGATCCAGCAAAGCGTAGAACGGCTTAAATTTGCATTAAATTTTAGATGGTTATGGTGTGGTGGCATATTTAATTTTCTTTTTGCATCTATCCTCATAGAAAACAGTTTTCTTACGCAAGTGCGTGTCTCCTTTACCTTTTTAGAAACACGGTTTGCGGGATTCGCCTTTTCAAAACTAATAAACTCTCTTAAAAGTGCAGACTTCAAAATAAATACGCAAAGAGTCATTACGCAAGTGTGTTCCTTTCTTTCGTGCACCACACAGATTTGAAAAAGATTTTTAAGAAAAGGAGTTGACTACACGCCACGTGAAATGTGCATATCTCATCATCAACAGACAAGACAAGAAGGGAAGATTTCACATGAATTAAAAAATGCTAGAGCCACACAGCTTTTTCCCTGTTCAACAGGGAAAATGGTCAGCTGAAGCAATAAAAGTTCAGCCGTTATGAAGATCCTTCCCTGGCATTTTCTTGAAAAAACTCGTCCATAAATCCCATCATGCAATTCTCCTTCACTCCATTCACCATTATCACACTCCCAGCCAACTGCCATTTCTCCTTTTCTGTCTATTGGCATCTTTTTAAAAGGTAAATCCACCAGGCTTCTTTTCATACTTTGGGAATTGAAACAGGCAGAGGTAATGAAACATGTGAGATGCAAGCATGAATGTATGCTTACGATTTATTACGTAAACATTATTGCCAATGTAAAAAATGATGTGAAATGCCTGGAACTTTAAAAGAACTGGTCAATTTAATGCAGAAACAAACTGGCAAGATCACAGGTTGGGTTTCCTATTGTATAACAGTGCAAAGTTTTAAAAAGTCAAAGATTACAGACATGAAGGAGAATAATAGAAAAATATCCTTTAAAAACCAGCTTTGGATTTTGTTGCGAGTTTTTATTGAATTGTTGCATGCACATGCAATGTCTTCTTTTCCAGTGCAATTTCCATTGTAAACAGGGAATTATGGCATATTTACAAGCGTAAAAAAAGTGATTGAACTTTGCTTTTTCAACTTGTCTTGACTTTTTAACAAAACCATAATGCACGACAACGCAACGGCAACGTCCATCGTCATCGTCGACAAAAACTTCTGGCTATTTATTTACTCGTTTTCCTCTTCTTCTCCCCCTTCAGACCAAAACTTTTCAATATCAAATCCATATGATCTTCAGGTTTCATTTTTTCAAGTGCAATTCACGCTTGCTTGTATTATGTAAGAAAAAGATTGGAGAAGTTTATCGAATTGCCTACAGCGTCGTGATTAGCATCTTTGAAGAGTTAAAATTTGTTGCTGTTGGTAAACCTCTTCTCGGTTCATTTCTCTTTTTCTTGTTTGATAGCGATGTACTCTTTACCTGGTTCACCTGAAGGCTATTTCTACAAAAATGGATAAATACTACTGTTTATGTTTTTAAAACCTCTGTAATTATGGATATTTTTCACACCGTAAAAATATTCTGCAGAATCATTCAAATCCTTTTATATAGATTTTAAGTACTCGCAAAGTATGCAAGAAATAGAAACAGTTTTAAAAATATTTCAAAGCTAATCCATGTTTGTTCCGGTGGTTTTGCTGAATTTTATCACAATTTTTTATAAGCCAGTTAGTCGGAGAGCAAGTTACTTCAAAAGTGAATGATGTTTGCTATAAAGTACAAATTGTCAAGATAAGAATCCTTTTTCTCATAATGCTCATCATTATCCTGAAATATAGTGGTCGTCTACGTCGGAGGTAAAGGAAAATGTCAAGTCGTACAACTTAAATTATTCTCCAAAACATGTTTTTATAAAATAACTTAAGAGCTTTTTTCCCCAATTCCTAATTACAATAAAAGATTGAAAGGATGGAGTTTAGAAAAGGTGGAGGAGGATTATTATGACGCATTTCAGTATACATCCACAAGTCCTGACAAGAGATCTCCCTTTGAAATTTTGGAAATAAGCAATTTTTACAGTTGAAAGTGCGGTTGCAAAAACGGATAAAAAAGACAGCAAACGAGACAGGTCAACTTCAACTTTGAAGCGGTTTTGAATGGAGCGCGAGTCAAATCTTTCTACAACATAGCGTAATATTATACCAAAGCATATCAAGTATAAATCCTTCTGATGATGTGAATGCTACCTCCACGTTTTCTATTTATCCCTTCAAGCCAGCCATAAATCCACAGTGTGCATAAAATATCACATTTCATATAAAAAATATTCCGTGTTATTTTGCAATTGGAGGAAATATTAAAATAGTTTGTCTGGCATTTTACCTAAATTTACGCACAGGCCTAGAAAGAAATAGACAGACAGACTTCCGATTTTGGCGAAAAAGCTCAATATTTGGTTTTATTCGTAGAATTTTCATTTCCCTGTGTTTGCTGAAACACTCTAAAATTTTCCTAAAAGTGTCTACAAAAGGTTTTATAAAATAACAAAAAAGTATAAAAATCTGAACATTTTTATCTAACACGAGAATTATTTAAACAAAACTTGATCTGTAGAGAAATCATAATTCTCAGAATCATTCGTGGAAAATGGTCAGATTGGTCAGAGCGTAAATATATGCAAAATCTGAGAGAAGACACCACCATAAAGGCAACTTCGTAATCCCCTTCTCTACTTTGCTTACTATCCTGATTGACTATTCACCTCCTCCACATTTTGATGCAGAAAAGAAGAAAAGGATGATGATATGGACATAACAAAAAAGGTAGTTACGCAACCAGCACCAAAGCGTCGCTTAATTTTTGTAATCTCGGATTATGCAGTAATCATACCTTTTCTCTACGACACGTCCAACAAAAAATTCTGCAAGTCAATGTGCCAACGTTAAAGTTGACCATTAAATGATATCAAACATCTTTTCAAGAGGAAATATGAAAATAATATTTTTCATTATTATTCTCAATTAAAAAACGTAGGAATAGTCTTTATGTGCAGAAGTTAATAACAAACATGATGAATTTTTTCTCATTCTGTTGCTTTTTAGTACTTCTTGGGACAGTGTGTAAAATGAATTAGCTTCATAGAGCTAATAAAACATGACTGCTTCATCATCATTATCACAATATTTTATAGCCTAACAGTATTTTGAAAAGGGGATATAAGATTTCAATAAAAAATGTCCATTATAATCTAATCTTTTTGCAAGTTAGGGCTAATGGGTGATTTAAAATTCAATTTTAAAATGAGCAGAAGGATTTTGTTAGTGAGAAATGTCCGAGAGCTGAGTTGTTGTTCGCAGTGTGTCAACAAAAAAAAACCGTAATTGCATACGGATTTATGACCGAGTATCATTTTTCACAGGGTTTATACAAAACCGCCAATGGAAAAGTTAGAAAAAGGCTATTCGTTTTGACGTTTTTCCAGCACACATCGTAAATTCTTGCGAATCATATTTGCATTTAAACTTTCAAGATGAAATATACTCAATGAGTTAATATGACAGATACTACACAACGTCGTATCTATAGGAAAACCACTTTATGACATTTCTCACTCTCCGTCTCATCATGTCTCACTGAATAAAATTAAACTTTACAAATGAAATGCTCAAAGTCTTGAACGAAGGGAATTTAATGAAGAGCTGGGAAGTTTTGCTCGAACTTATTTACATTTGAAGTGCCATAAAATGATTTTAAAGTTCCGTTCCCATCATCGGCGTCAACATCGTGAAACCATCTTTGTTGTGTAATTTTGAAGTTTAAAGTTGCGTACACGCATGATGATACGTATTATTATTGATGATGTTATGACATATTCAAACTTTTATTCTCTTGAGGAAGATTACTGGGATAACAAACTAGAGGAAAGCAGAGAAGCGTTTTGAGAACACCCGCATGTTTAATACGGTTTTAAAGTTCTTTTAAAATCTCGTAAAAATACGCCAATCAATTTATCTTTACGATTTTTAAATATTTCATTGCGTAATAAAATCAAAACGGTGAAAACTGGCTCTTGTAAAATTTAAAATATTCCTCCTTTTTTGTCGCTATTTAAATTAATGAAATGCAAGAGAACATATTTCATGATCATCTTACCGTAAGTAATGACCGTAATCATCAAGTTTACGTTATCTTGCATGATCATTTTATCTTTTGGATGTTCCTTTGCTGAAGACAAGATTGCCACCTACGTTTCAACAAGTTTTAAAACCCGGACTGGTTTGGTGACAGAGAATATCAAGTATCTCTTGATGAACTGCTTAGTCAGAGTACTTAAGAAATGTTGAAATTTGTCATCATGACCAAGTGTATTTTTACCAAATGGAATTATCCTCGATAATCTCAGCACCCAAGCAACTGCATTAAACCGGTAAATATTTAAATGGTTAACACAAGTAGTATATAATGAGAGTCTAAATTTAATAGTTTTTACTAATTCCAGTACTTAAAACCAACGTGCCTTTACGTTTTGATTATGAAATTTTTTTAACGATGAAATTTTATCTTTAAAAAAAGTTTTAAAAGATTTAACCGTTAAAAAAATTTCTTCATATATTTTTTTATCAGAGATTTCTCAGTTCCGGTAATTCTTAAGAAAGTTTTATTAATAAAGTTTTCTCATGTAAAAACTAAATCCATGTTTTTGGATAATCATGTGATTATGACTAGAATATCTTTAGATTTTGCACGAGCGAGAAAAATTTAAAAATTAATGTTTGCTTATTAAGGAATTAATTGAAGTTTTTACATCAGTAACAGGAAAAGTTCTTAAGAAAATAAAAATAAAATTTTCCGAATATTATGCAAAAATGTAAAGTTTATTAAAAGGATTTAAAAAGAAAGTATCAATTTTCTAGAAAAATATGGATATTGTACAATCAGGTATTTTTTTCATAACGAGGAAAACACGTTTTCTGGAAAGAATTGAAAAGATATGACAAATAAAAATTGGGTGAGTTCATCATCCTCAACCTCTTTAATTGGGAAAAAGTTTTGCTATTTTGCTAATTGGAATAAGTGAAAGGTATTAAACCGGAAAAAGTATGTGGTACAACTAAGGCTTATTTTAAAGTTTTTTTTTGGATTTGACTATGGCTTCGAATACGGCTTCAATTTTCAAATATTTTCGAGCATTTTGCGCCGGTTATTAATTTTTTTACTAGTTCTGGGTTTGATGAATAAAACTCAAACCAAAATAGTGAAGAACTTAAAATCTTGAGCCTCCTTGAAATTCCAAACGGTTCCAAACTCACAAAAAAATCTCTTGAGTTGCATACTTAAAACTTTTCCGTAGTCGTGCATAAGTTGCATGAAGATGCGTCCTTTCTTTTTTTATTTTGTTGCATTGAATAGTTTGCAGTGAGTGTATTTCAATAGTTCAAAAATTGAGTTGTACCAGAAGTGGGAAAAGCAAGGAGCATTTTTATTCTCAACAGGAAGCTACTCAACTCTGTAGGTCTAATAAACTGTGTTACACAAAATCCAAAAAAAACTTTCCACGTTTGTTGAAATACCGCAGAACGCTTTTGGAATATTAAGAGGTATCATTTAGGAAGAGAAAATAAACTGTTTTCATTATTACTTACAGAAAGTAAAGGTTTTCTGACTTTTGGACTTATTTATACATGCAACAACACTGCGGGACAATAATTTTAGAATGCAAGGGCTCTTCAAGAATTCCACAATAGGGTAGTTGCTCATAAACAAAATATTCTTTGGCATGCTCAGTCATTCCTGGCGTTGTTAAAGCTCCTGGACAAACTTTCGTGGGGTGTTTGGAATGCCATTCAAATCAAGTATTTAAAACATTTCAAAATCTTCAAAATTAGGATGCCGCCACTGAAATGTAAGCAGGTAATGTAAATATTGGTAAATTAGCAAATATGAGAAAGAGTTCATGTCTGTAGGTGTGGATCTATTTTGACATAACAGATGAAAAATGCTGTGAACATTAAAAATTTGATCAAATTCTAGTATTCTGCCGTAAACTTTTTTTTCTAGAGTTTAGAGCTGAAAATATATAGATAGGAACAAGCGACCATAAAATTTAAGTTTGCAATCAAATTTTTACTTCATTGTCTCTCTTTGTTCATAAAAGTTTGGACTCCTTCAGGAATATAATTTCCTTTTTTCAAAAAGTTACAATTTGACAGAAATGTATTCACACCAAAGCGCACTTCAATCTAAAAAGAGGAGAAAAACAAAGAAGCATCAACCCACCTTTTTGTAATTGTGCTATATGACTGACAATTTTTTGGTTTCTGCTGAGTCTTTCTTACATTTACCACATACCTCTCCAACTATTTTCATAATATCCACTTCTCATCATAACCGTTCTCTGACTTATCTCTTGTCCCTCACTACCTATCTAGTTTTAAAAAGTTTTTTATTTAATGCTGCTGGAAAAGAAGAGTAAAAATGAGGTTTAGTTCTCACACCAGGTGATGCTTAACATGTTAATGTGCTTCTTAAACACACAGAAAAATCTTACAAAATATGACGCACAACGATGATTTTTCCCATCATTTTCTTTTTATGAATGAATATAAATGAGGAATGCAGAAATAATGAGACTTGTTGATATTACGAAAATGCAACGTATCATTACTTTTTGTAATGACACTCCAGACTTTAATTTTAAGAAGTAGATTTTTATGAAAACTAACGGGGAAGATTTACACATCTGCGTACCCAATTCCCAGGACAATCATCAAAGTAAATACATCATTTCAAAAAATGAAACATGTTCAAAACAACGAAATAATGTAGTAGATTCACTGCAACTTTGTAGATAAGGAGGGAGGTAAAAAAGTAATAAAGTCGTTAGTTTGAGTCATTGCGTGGCATTAGTCTGTGCCCACGGCACACGTCTGCAAATATTGCATAAAAATAAGCTCATCTTTTTGCTGTGACATGCAGCTCTCATCGCATTCAACTATTCCATCAAGGATTTACTTTCATCATTGAGATACAACTGTCAATGATATCATTGCTTTTAAGAAAAACCTAGGGTAACTGATCTGTTTGAAATCCCTGAGCGCAAGGGTATTTTTGGATTTTCTTTCCAACAAGAAAAAGAAATTGGAAAAGGGGAAGAAAGGGATCCGGAAAGAAATGGGAAATTGATGAGATTGGAATAAGGATTAGAAATAAGAACCGCACATACGCTCATGCAATTTTCATTAAAACTTTACCAATTATTTCTGTGCATCGACCGAAATTGATGTGCTGATTGAACGAATATATTTCAGTAGGATAGCAACTATGTAAATTAGTAAATTACGTAATCATTAAGTGTAACAAAGGGGAAAATTCTTCTGATTAGGTTACTATTTTGTACAAGGGTAATTATAATGAGTGACAATCAATCTTCATCAATTATAACTTCTTCATCGACGTTATCATCAGTGTTATGGTAGAAAAAACAGAGTATTCCTTAAGACAGAATAGACATTCTCATAAGGCCATGTGGAAATTGATTTGAAGACAAAAATACAATATTTGATGAAAAGCTTTTTGAAAGTGTGGCAATCCCGTTTTTATTATTTAATTGGCATGGAAAATATTACTGCCGCAGTATTTTAATGTCTTTTGATAGAATAAAATACATGTCTGTTATTTCGTGCTTTGCTGCCCATGGAAAGCTATATGAGAGCTTTGAATTTAACAAAAACGTGTTATATATGACAATAGAAGTGATAAGAAAATGAACACCTGCGCATGTAAACGGAAATGAATGTTTATTTTTATCTACATTTTCTAATATTCTTTCAGTTCCCTCGCAAAAATATAACTTTGTGCGTGCTTTCTTTACATAGTGTGTACCTTTCATATCGTGAGTGAAATGAAATCGCAAAACGGGGGAAATAATAGATTCAAACATCTTTGTCTGCTTTTTAATTTTTGTCACAGTCGTAGACCAACGACACATGACGGTAAAGATAAAACAAGTGATGCAGCGCTACTTGACACTATGACAGTAAAAGATAAACCAGAACAAAGTTTGAAAACTATTTTACTTATGAAACCAAGATTTTGGCGCGGGTCATCAAGATTGCGTAAAGGTGTGTTGACCTTTAAGTATTTTTAATGCTTTCAAGGTTCCACTTTAGTTTTAATTCATTTCAACCAATGTTCTCAGATTCCGATCGATTTAGATACGGGGATTGCAATTATTGCATTTAGTAGTAAACATGACTTATTACATTTTTTATTAATGTATCCCGCATTTTGCAAATCTTAAATGTACCCCCGTAAAAATACTTTTTCCATATCTTCCCATATCTGTTCTTTTGCACAAGCTTTTTGCAAAATGGGAAAATGATTGTGGCAAAAAGCTGTCACCTGTCAGAAACAGCATTCCTTTATGTGTCCCTTACATTCTTATAACCACCCTAATTCTTTTTACCATTGTCATTATCATCGCAAATTACTTAAAGTACAATAGTCATTCTCATTCTCGGTGAGCTAGCCACGTCTTTTTTGCGATGTTGGGTGAAGATAATCCCCTTTCTTAATAGTTTTAAAGTATTTTTCTTCAAAGTTTTACACATTCTGCAATAAATGGTGGTTTTAAGTGAGGTGAGGAAAATAATGGTGGGAAGAAGGATTTAAAAGAGTTGTTTGGTTTAACTGTATTTTGCGGTGAATTGCAAAAAGACGCTTTTAAAAGGAAGAGATCGTGAATAAATAGAAAACAATATTTGATTAGAAAATGCTGGTATCCGTGTCATGCTCACTGTCAAATGCGACAAGCTTCTTTGCTCGGCCTTTCTTCTGTTTTTGGAACGGAACCAACACGGTTTGATAGTACGTGATGTTACAATGTTTCAAAAAGGTACCTCAAATTTTAGAATAAACAAACAGGGGAAAGAGAACGTGTCCCTTTGCATAAAGGAAAAAATGCATAGGAAAACAAAATCACTAGAATGATGCTGTACGTCCCTAATTCAGGGTTATCTGGAACTTTCACTTTCCAAATTCGGATGAAGCCTAGTTAGTGCATACCAATTTGATGGTGTTTTCCCTCCAAATTATACAAAGAATAAATCAACTGTCAGCATTACCTGTAAACAAAAGCAAAGTTACTCAATTTTTCATACTTTTGGATAAAGATAATTTAAAAAAGCAATTAAGCATGAAGCACATCACTAACGAAGTTAAACGCTGAAATAGACACTTTCTTGTAATATTGCTATATAAAAAGTAGATTATTCGTCCACCATAAATTCGATTCATTGTACAAAATGTAAATAAATTATCTTGCACGTTCTCCAAAACACATTCACAAGTAACAAAAAACATAATCTAAAGAACGTCAAGCATTTTAAAAATTATATTGATTAAGACTTTTTCTTGACTGGAATACATGCATTCTAATTTGTTTCTGTACCGAGACAAAATCTAATGCCCCACCTTCTTTTTCGGTCTAGATACGCACAACTAAGTAGCCAACAACCTTGCAATCATCATTTTAATAATATTTGAATGGGTTGTAACAGTAATAACAATAACAGTATAATAACAACTAATAAAAATCGTAAATTCAACGAAACACTTTTACCCTGGGGTTTTCCTTTTCCACAGCTGTTGCAAATTGTGTGAAAAGTAGTATTAGAAGCGAATAAGTATTGCGTAGGTTTGTCTAGTATGACACGTTGCAAATATTTAAGCAAGGGTTCGCAATCGATTCAAAAACTACTTGACAACTGATAGATTAAAATTGCTATTTTTATTATAAAATACGTGCCTTCTAGTAATTGCTTTCTTCCTATTTTCTCCTCCTTTTTTACATTACTCCACTTTCACAAGGTCTTTGCAGCTTTCTTTTAATTTCTACGTAATACTTTTGTACTCCCAAGTCAAACTTTTTTACTTATTGCAACCACACGCAACCTCACACAAGAATATTACTAATTTAGTTAAATTTGACGTAATAAATTTGCATAATTTATTTCACCAAATGGTCAGCCAGATTATTTTATAAAACGCGAGTAGTCAAGGCCATTAAGATTCATTAAAAGCTGGAATTTTTGCAAGTTTTGGCTTGTGGGGAAAGCGTGACATGGAAAACAAGAACTCGCAATGCCAGCTTCTTAACAGCAGAACAAAAACTCGCAAAATGAACAAAAACCAGCCCACAGCTTAATTTTGTAAAAATAAGAAGGTTTGCGTGTCTCCTCCCATCAATCACACAAAGCCTGGACAAAGTCCTAATGTATTTTGAGGAAAATGGAAAGTTTGGACCGTCTAAATATTTTCATGCTTTTTTAAGTTATGCGCGACATAATTTTAAATTACTTTTTCTTTGGCATAAACATTGACCTATATCTTCTGAATTAACTTGTTTAAAAAATTACAAGGAGATAGAAAAATGCAATTGTGGATTATGTAAAAGGATAGAATTCATTTATGAAAAAGGTTGTTTGCATAAAATCCAAAACCAGCATAGGGTAGCATTTTATCACTTCCAAGTGAGTGCTGCCCTCCCATTTTGCAATAAAAGTTGTCCATTAA
>JAHZNK010001300.1:0-11336 GCA_027744615.1 Lepidocyrtus cf. nigrosetosus NNG-2020 | reverse complement strand
TTTCGGCTTATTCGGGTGCTGCCAAGTTGCCGTGCATAGGTATATAAATTCTAATATAAGTCAATCTTTTTGATCAGTTCCAGTCAGTTCTGATCTGATCGCTGTTAATTTTGTTCTCTCTTCCTTTTTCTCTCTTTGTATTAAGCCTGTTTAAGTTAGTTTTCATAAATAAGCAGTACTAATTCAAGTGAATAAATAAGCAGTTAATAGTTCCAAACAAAAGTCAAAGTTTCCACCACATTATTGCATAAGGTTACCTACAACCCTACTACGTACCAGCTCGGGGTCCATAACCACCATTGCAAACCATCCGGTTTGAAACAAGTGGAGGCACGCACCGTTCTTTCAGCACCACAGGTGGCTAAAACAAAGGCTCAAACAAAGAGAGGAGGAGAACGAGAGATTTTGGGCTTGTAAGCTTTTATCAAAACATAATATTTTATTCACTATTTTTTTCCCTTTCCAGTTTTTTAAAAAGTCAGAAGTTGAATCCCTACATATTGTAGGGAAAGAAACTCGGACTTCACTGTTCCTATACACACACACACACAAGCTTTTTTTATTTTTGAAATCCATAGAAAACATTTGCTGAAATAGAATTACTCTAAAAAATTCCCCAACAAAACAATCGTCTTAAAACATTTTACAAATTTATCTCCTGTTTCAAAAACCAAAATGTTCAAGTTATCAACCAGAAAGACGAATAATTTGCAAAACATGTTTAAACGTTAAAATACAAAAATTACTTTTACAAAAGAAAGTTTTCTATGAATTTCAAAGACGGGGCGCACTGCCAAAACATACACAGAGATCAGACCAGACTCCCCCAGGGGTAACTTCGCAAAACGTACGTATCATCATCAGAATAGCATCAACACTTCATAAATTCGATGCATATTGTCCGGTAAACGTATCATATCACCCCAAAAACAGAAATTACAACATTAAATCGTGCATTTTTCCTCTGTACCAGACACAGAGAGTCATAAAAGTAGCTGGCATCCAAAGTTGCTATAAAAACAGGATATAAACATAAAACAAGATTTTCATAAAAACCGAAATAGTTTAGGAAACCTCATAGAAATAATACATAAACCCCCTCGCAAGTCAGTAAATGAATAAAAACACACGCAAGAATGATAATAATAAAAGCATGCAATCTTCGAAATGTTCTATAGTACCCGCATCAAAACATAAATACATTCATTGTTACACAAGCATTTTTGTTACAAAACATAACAGTTATTTTTGAAAATTTTAGTTTTCATGAGAAGAATCACTTCAGAAAAGCAGTTGCATCATTCATAAAGCAACATCCACCCCATCAACCACATTCAGTTTTTTTTATCAAGGGGATGGAAAAATCATAAGACGCCTAAAAAGTTAGATAAAAACAACTTAATTCTTTGCACCCACACCATTAAAAAGTTCAGGGAAAGGTCAACCTTACATTGATCGAAATCACATTAAAGATAAAAAGCAACAAAGTATACAAAAGGTCAGTCAGCCAGTCGCGATAATTACTCATGATTTGATACAGAGGAATAAAATCCTCACTTCAGACTCTCAGTATCACGTTAAATCACACATTTTTACATGTCTATTCAAACACTTTAAACAACAGAATTTGCTAACATTGTATTTTGGCAATTTCATAGTGCAAAGGTTATATGAACAACATTGAACGTTGACAAACAAACTAGGTACAGATACATAAACCTAGCCCAAGCCGCCACCACATGCACATCATAGATTTTTCTCTCCTTTTCATATCAACAGGCCAAACAACTTTTTTATCGGAATAAATAGAGCTCAGAGCTTCCATATAAAACAGCTCATTTATGTTATATCACTTGAGATATTCAGGATTTTCATTTTCCTATGCATTACCTTGACACTTGAAATCTCCTTAAGTCTTCTCTTTTTATAACGTAACAAGCAAACCCTGCAAATAGATAAAAACACCATTTTAATCTGTTCTCTGCAGCAATTTTCATTGTCTTTCTACACTACAACAATCTTAAAGAAGCAATCTTTTAACATATATAGCAAAGTAAAAGCTCAATTTTTGGCAGTGTACCATAATACTATTAAAAAGAGTTCCTTCCTCATCATAAAAATCACAAACAGGTTAGTTTCTAATACATCTGTGCTAAATATACAGGCTAAAAACAGTGCAGCGTACACAATACATAATACTCTCATCACCAATGTAAGAACACTCGAGTCTCTTCATTTTTGGCGACTTCCTGTAAGGAAAATGTTTATATGAAGCGTACCGATCTGCTTGGTTGAGGCGCCTATGCTGCTTCAAATATTTCTGAAAATGCCCTGATCGGCACGTATTCAGGCGAGGTGGTGGCTTATGAAACAATTGATTTGCTGGAACAAAAAGGAAAGTTTGATACAACTTATTCCTTCGCATTCGGCCCTTTTAACCGAAAAGATGAAAGTGACGGGCGGACACCGTTTCTCGTGTTTGATTCTACCTACGTTGGATCCTTTCTACGCTTCTGCAATCATCACTGCACTGCTAACGCCTTGGTACTTGAAGTATATACGGGTGATTCAATTCAATTAGGAGTTTTTGCTACCGTCATATTGCTGCTAATGAAATTATAAGCTTGGATTACTTAAACCCTTATTGGAAAAATCGAATTTATGTATGAATTTGAATTATTGATATATTGTTGATTGAATATTAATTCTGCTTTTTTTCTAAGAAAAACTTTTTTCTTGTTATTTTATAGTGTTGTTTGTGTTCAAAAAATGTGAATACAAGCCTTCTTTGGATTGCATGGTTTTTAGAAAACGCGATTATGAAAAAGAATTGGCTCGGGATGATGAATATGTGTGTGATGTTTGTAATAAGAAGTTATTAGAACCGTACATTGGTCAATTAACATTTGCAATATTGAGATCTGAATTTGAAGCAAAAAGCAGATAAAATTTTTATTTTTTTTTGGTTCACCGAGTATAGACCAAATTACATTTTTGCGATTAAGAATAAAATAATTTTAAAACTTAACGAGTTATTTAATATGCTTAAATGAATTGTCACTTAACATTATATCCAAAGCCGAACACAATTTAAAGAAGGTAACCACATGTTTCAAATTTTCCAACGTTAAACACCACAATGTAAAAAGTTATTATAAATCCTTAAAAATAAATAACTTACCTTAAATCAGAAAGTATGTTATAGGTATAGGTATAACATTCGGTAAATGTAGACTTATTTGATAAAAATCGCATATAAATACGTTTACCAACATATTGTTATACTTGGCTTGGCTTTGCCCTTGTCATAGGGGGGCATTGAAAATTATGCAATAAAGGCACTATTTTTATACTTGATGACTCTGATGATGGGATATAATCAGTATATTCATAAAATGCTGAAGCTATGAAATATAACCACATTTATTTTCCTTCATTAACATATAAAAAGCATTTGTGAATTTTGAAGGAAAGAAGAAACTAAATTCACATCCGTACATAAATTAAATACTATATACAAAAAATGTCTATATTATTAATCTAAAATATTGTATTAATGCATTAGCACCTACCATGTTTTGTTAAATATAAATGCGTGCATTCAGTTTTAAGGCTCACTACTGTTACTGTACCGTTATAAATAAAATTGGTAGGTACCTGAACCTTCAGGAACTCGTGAATAAAAGTACATAAATTTTTTTGCAAGCGTAAGGCGTTCTTTTACATTATCGAAAACCTGCATTGTTTAAAAACGAAAAGTTCTTAGAGTAATAAACAATCATGGGTATAAAAAATTTCGAATTTTGGTTTCGAATGGCGGATCACATAAAAATAAAGTTAAATGATAATGATAAGTCCAATATATTGGAAAGCACCTGAAAGTCTGCAATCTCCAATCTCCACTGTGATAAAATTTGTAGGTTGAGGTGATAGAAAAAATGTTGCTAGAGTCATTATAACCGTGAATGATCTTTGTTTGTCCTCTATTAATCCATCAAAATAAATTTTAGATGCGTAACTTAGGATAACCCTGATTACTCGAAAGACAAAAAGAAGTATAAATAGTGGTGGTAGTCTTCCTCTTCACAGTCTTCAACTTTTCTTCAATTTTGTTGAAGTAGCTATAAAGAACTCGTCGTGTGCTCTTCAAAAGGGGTCAAGTCACTTTTGAAATGTCTGCAAAAAGGGTCAAGTCATTTTTGGTCAGTCTCGAAAAAAGGTCAAGTTGTTTGACTTGACCCCTTTTGGAGACTGACCAAAAACGACTTGACCCTTTTTGCAGACTTTTCAAAAGTGACTTGACCCCTTTTGAAGAGCAAACGACGAACTGCAATTGTACCTTTATTACAACATCTTTTCAGAAGACGATGAGCCTTACCTAATGGCCGAGGGAAACCACTAAAAACAAGTGTCTAGGAAAAGGTGCTTAACGGAAGGCAAGCGTTAGGTAAGATTAAAGTTGGGCATCCAAAGACGAGGATGTCCGCGATTTTAAAGCTTTTCTAGGTAATCAATGGTGGGTACGAACATCTATAAAATTACAGAGGATTGTATTTTTATTTAAGACAAGATTTTGTCAGTAACAATGATGCTCCCGGCAAGAGAGCCATCGTCTCAGTATAAACCAGAACCTGGAGTCTTGGACCACAGAATCCTAGGAGCTGAATGGGTATTTCGGCTAGGATTTAACTATACATAGAAAATGATTGTTAGTTCATGCAGGAACATAACTTAAATAGTAATTTTTCCATAAATTATTTAAAATATTGTTGAGTTCCAAAATGACTCAACAGGTGATAACAACGTCACGATTTGCAAATAACAACTCTGACGTGTTGTGCCCATTTAAATTGGCACAAGGGTTAAAACGCAATTACAGTTTTAATTAAAGAAAAGCTCATCTTTGAAAAAGAAAACGGGCAAGAAGAAATCGAGCACGGTACGGAGTACCAGACGAAAAACCAGCTATAGTGCCTAAGCCAACACCATCCTCTACATCCGTGCAAATCCAAAAGAAACGAAGCCAAACACGAAAAAGTCTTGCCAAATTCAGTTTGTTTAAATACTGGAGCACTTAAATACATGTTTTCCTTACACATCTACGAAGGATGACAATGCACACACGCATTTAAGGGTTTGTTTTCTTAATATCTAGTAATATGTAGTTTATTAGTCGTAATGGTACCTAAGTATCGTACATTGAATACTTAGGAACAAATCGCATAATCCCAATTTTATGCCGGCAGGGAATCTCCGCTGTTAATATTGAAATTGTTTTACAAATTTAAAGTCAGAAATTGTAGTAATTAGCATGTGGATTCGTTATATTTTAATCCTCGGCATATCGGAAAATCATTGCTTAAGTTAAAAATTTAAAACCCAGATGGTATGCTTGAGTCAGAAAAAGAAACCAAGAGTAGAGAAAAATGGATTTTAGTTAAGCAAAACCCCAAAATAAGGATGGAAATGGTTTTCACAACAAGTTGGTGCATTTTTACAGGGAAAGTTCATCATTCATTTTGTTTTGCTGCTCATTTATACAGTTTTTATATAGGATTTCTCAGTCAGAGAGTAAATTAAACAAAAGTTTAGTACATAATATCTCAGATTATTCATAATTTCTGGATAAATTATTTTTCGATGTTTTTAGCTCATTGGCAGCATATTTTAAAGAAAAACCCTAGTGGCATACATGACAAAAATAAGCACAAAAATAGGAAAAGTTGCATCTTTTTCAAAAAGTAAATAAGTTTTTTATACAATAATACAATTATACAACAATATCACCGCAAGCGATCAGCCTTGTCGCTTTTGCGTAAGTTCAGTTTCGTCATCTAATTTACTTTTTCTTTCACTTATCCCTTCACGCATTTTCGTGCTTCATATTATTTTTGTTGATAATCGATAACTTTAGTACGGACTATTTTTAAATAATGTCTCACGTTACCCCGTCTCATCCACTCTCGCCTAACTCGTACACTCTCAGACGGATGACTTTCATTCAACCTTGCAAATTACAAGACAACAATTGCAAATTCATATCAACTATTAGGAACTTTGGAGATAGGGAACAAGCCATCACAAGCTATTGCGTAAAACACATTCTCATTATTCTTATCAGGCACCACCATTGTGTATGGTGTATTGGCCAACGGCGTCTACCAGCCCGTTCACAAGGCTTTTCTTTCCTCCTCCTTTAATCACTCAACCATATACATTTCATGAATTTAAACTTCAAACGTTATTTTCCTTTCCAGTTATTTTTCTTCCTATTCTCTTCCGTCGGCTCCTCGTGATTAACTACACCGTTACCTCAACCTAAATTGTCTTTTATATCAACGGACATGTGGACATGTCATTTCAAAACCGGCGAGCGAGGATGTAACATACCTAACATGGACAAACTAACATTCCAGAAGATTCGCGATCAAGTTCCAGCAAGACAAGTTTCAATATCAGGGTCAGATAGCAACAAAGGGGAAATGCAATTCAGCACAAAAGTGAATTGCATAATAGGACAGATGCGCAGAGTGGAATCATCTTCCAACAGAAGTGTAGCGAGTTCTCTTCATTACGAAAAAGTAGTACAAGTTTTATAATTGAGAAAGATAAAAAGAAGTCTTAATAAAAGCAAAGATAACTCATATTACTATATCACTCATTAATTCATTCATAATTAAAGCAATATCATAATCAATAAAATGCAAACAAAGTTAATAAGAGGGCACACATCGTAACCTTCTTATATCAAGGAAACTAAATAGTTGACAAGGAATCAATCAATACTCCGGGGAAGGTGCACAGCGATTCATATAATATATATAGTAAAATGAAACAAAAAACTACGCTATAGATTTTTGCTTTTATTACAAAGTACTATATAGCTACTAGGAAAAGTATATAAGGCATTGTCAGGTGGTTATTCAAAAAGCACATCCTCGTCAAAGCAGTTAGGAATAAATCTTTGGTTCTTTTATGTACAGAAAGAAAGTATCAATATTTTCAGACAGAAATTTTAAAGTGTTTCAAAGCTTCGTTTTCTCAGATATAAAGAGATAGTCGACGACTAAAAGTGACAAAAGGTCACCTTAAAACAGATAAGCGCACTACGACATAAAAACTCATGAATAGATATTTGTGCATAAAGCTACATTTTGCCAATACACGTAAAAGCTTTTGATACATAAAATTCTTTTAGGTATGACTAATTTTTCTTCGAGTTGTTATTGAGCAATAATCAAACAAAGTTTAATGAAAAAGGCACTAAAGTTCAAAGCTAAACATTGTGTCTTAACACATTTAGGTCATTTTCGAGATAAGGATTTTAAGACGAATGAATGGAACAGACAGTGACACCAGTGTGAGCTCTCACTCATTTAGTTCAATTAGTGAGCAATAGAAAGAGATAAAAATTAACGACTTTTGACTAAATAGGTATGCATGCATAATAGGGTGTTTTACGTATCACACACTATAACGAGGTGCCGCTAAAAATTTTACCACGTATTCTCCACATTCTAAACTACAAAATAACATTTCATTTGCCTAAAAATCTTTGGGATTGCTCCGAAGTTTTCCTCGTAAGTAAATAAAACGTTTGATTATAATAATGAGCAGTACCTTTGCTCATTAATTGCTCTTGACAGGGAAACAGCTTGCAGTTCAAGCTATACATAATATGAAAAGTATAAATATTACATTTTTATGTGATTTATTAGGAAAGAGTTTTATGCAACTTCAGACATGAATATTCGGCTTTGGCTTTTATGTACAGTGAATCCAGTTGGGTTTCTACCCGTAAACCTTTGTTCTGTTCAAATATGTCTCAATATGCCCCTTCCCAAATGGATGTGATTCCGGACTTCTTATCAAGTGCTTATGTAACTATTATGCACAATCCGATGAATAAAGAATAAGAGATTTCCAAGAGCGATGCTAGTGACTACGAGTCAACAACTGACTAACTCATTTAAATCCCATACAAAATAGCGGTAGAAAAAAAGAAAATTGAAAAAGTTTGCAAAAATGAAATTATCAGCGCAGTTACGTAAATTGAAAATGAACTAGAATTTGGAACTCTTAAAAATGTATTTTGTGCGTTTGGCCTGGAAACAGTGTGAATGGAAAGTATCATTTTAACTTTAACGAAAGTGAAATTTTAGTATCCATTTTTACTCCAAACTGGAAGGAATCAACTTACTTTGCTCTTACCACGGTTTTTACGTTTTGGAAAAGTATAACAGCCATTGGATCTAATTTTGATAAACATAAACTTTAGATTATTATCTATGTTAGTTAGTGACCAAGGATTTATTATTAAAATGAAGATAATTGATTAATTTTCTTTTTTGTCGCAGAAAGATGAAGTTGTTTTTGTTAATTTGTCTGATGGTGGTCTACGTGAACGTAGAAATTGGATCTTATCATGAGGTCCAACTGGACGAGGAAGAGAAAGCGTTTTGCAGGACTTGTTTAATAAGTCTGCGTCAAATACTGGTGTTTCCATCTCGCAAAGCATACTACCCTTATAGTAGAATCCTCGTATGTAACCCTGTCCCCATCAGGAAGGCATTCTTCGAGGCGATCCATTATATTAATCAGTATAATGATTGCCAGAACAGTTTTATCCCAGGGCATGTACATTCCCACTATGTGCTTGACAATCGTTTTGTAAAAGGCAAGTAAAGTAACATATAGATTTATAAAAGTTTGTTAAATTGACAGAGACAAAAAGAAAATTAATAACGCTAACGATTATACTAATTTATTGTTTAAAAGAGGGAGAGCTATTCCGTAACGGTACATACTATATCCGAAACGGACGTAAACCGGGAGCTGACAGAACTTTGCCCCATCGTGTGAGCAGTTTGGACTATTTTTTCGACAGGAGTTACCTGAAGACTATACCCCGATGACTAGCGATGATTTGTTGTTGACTTTTTAATCTTGACCTTCTTACTTCATTGCACTTTTCTGTTTATGATGCATTTACGCTAATGAGACTGACGCTCATGAAATTGATTCCAATACATTAAGAATGCTTATCACTGATGTTCCATCGTTGTCTCCTGCTCCTGTTGGGCTTTAAATTTGCTTATTCGGTTGTTCTTCCGGCTTTTTCTTTGCTCATACGATGTGATGTGAAATGACACTTGTAATGACATTATGTAAATTTCTATCCTGTATATAAACTTATGAAGGAGTAGTGAGCGGGGAATCTCGGGTGGGGCCTGTGTACCTCGCTTTACATATCTCGGTCTTGCCTTTTCCTTTTCTGGCTTATGCATACCCAGTATATTGGATGCCTCCAGAATTATAAGGGTTATACTGCTCTCCTTAAACTCTGTACTTTTCGTATTGCAGGTACTACCCTCACCGTCATGCTGATTTTACAATGTTCCAAGAGTTATTATAGATACTCGGATATGTCCAATGTGTGTAAAAAGATTCTTTCATTGAAATTAATCTCCCCAAACTTTAACTGCTTATCTCCAATTTTGGTCAAAAAGTGAGACTGGAACTCCTGTTCAGTACAGTCTTCTACATTTCAGCTTCATCTTCTCTTCTGTGAAATAGTTATCAGAATTGTGATCCGTACATTAGTCCCCAGCTCAAAGAAAGTTTCTGAAGAATTTAACATGACGAAACTTCAAATCATGTAAGTGAAAAGGTTTAAATTTTCCCAAAGTATTTAATTTTGACTGGATTTGTTAATAAAATTTGCTTTGTATTTTACAAATGTCTGCTACTGTTGGTGGGATACGCTTCCTGCACTTCTTTGGACTTAACAGGCCTCGTGGGAGAATGCCATATTAAGATACCCCTCGGCGCTGGACTTTCTAAGACCGTTCGATTTGACTTTGGCGTGGAGGAGGAAGAAGCTCCTCCAAGGACTAAATCCTACTCCACACAGGTTGCCTTTCCTCGTGTTTATTTTATGTTATAAGTCGTAACACATTTAACAAGTCAGTTTTCACCGTAGGATTTTATCCTCATAAATTCTAGCTTATAAAATGTTGCTTATTAGTCGTAGTAGTACCTAAGTATCGTACATTTCATACTTAAGAACAAATTGCATAATTTCATTTGCTTGTCGGCACAAAATTGGCGCTGGTAATATTGAAATTGTTCGACAAATTAAAAGTTCGGAATGGCAATACTAATTAGCCTGTGTGGATTTAATAGATTTTACTCCTCGGCAAATCATTAATTTAATTAATTTTGTTAATTGCTTTGTTGTCATTAATCCTAATCATTATGCACAGATCGTTAGACTTGCTTACAAATTACGATTTTGTACTTTCGTGTTATCGCGGTTGCGTAACTGAGTTCGAACACGCGTACTTACTAAGGGAAATCATCAAGTAAAAGGTTAATTTTAAGAGAACGTAGACATCGTATTTCATGCGCAAGCGTTTAAACTTGTTAAAAATTACACCTTTGCTGTCATCTTAAGAGAGTTGTCATTGCATTAACTCAATATATTATCATGCTAAACAAAAATTTGAACGTTGTTAGACGGTTAAAATGTTAATTTAATCACAGTTGTGAGCATTTTTGTTGAAGATCCTGTTTGATAGAAATATATTTGTTATGCGAAAATAAAGATGACCCATTTTTCCATCCTTGCTTTCTTTGCAAAAATATCTACCGAAAAAGTTCACAGTTTTTACTTGCAGTTTTGTTTCAGTTATAAAAAGTGCTCGTAATTTGCCTACAAAAATATAAAAAATGCTTTACTTTAAAAAAGGACGATAGGGTTTTTGAACACGCGTTCGAAAATAATTTTTATGTAATTTTGTTCGAGTCTCAAAAACGTTTAGCATGATACGATAGAATTTGTTGTAGTAGTAGTAGTAGTTCGGGTTTTAACAGTCATATGAGAAAATTAAAATAGGGACGTGTACAACGACAATCATGAGATAACTTTAATGCAAAAATTATTGTAAACTTTAATGTTGTTGCTTTATTTTGTACGTTGTTCATGCACAGATAAAAAACCGTTTGAATAGAGTTTGCCCAAACGGATATTGTTGGGCTTCTTCTGAGAAGTATTTAAAAAATTAAATTTATTTGGGAAAAATAATCTTCCACTTTTAATTTTAAAATATTTTGCTATGCGTACATTGCTTATAACAAAATTAAGAAATTAGGATATTGATCTATTTCAACAGGTCATTTGTGAAAGCTATTTTATAAAATTTACAAAGTAGTTTCAGTATTTCTCTATTCTTCCAAATTAAATGGTTTTCAAACAATTCTTTATTTTTGTTCGTTATATTTTAAAAAGAAAAATCGAATTGGGCAAGTTCAAAATGCATTTTTTTCTTTCTTTG
>JAHZNK010001299.1:0-10298 GCA_027744615.1 Lepidocyrtus cf. nigrosetosus NNG-2020 | reverse complement strand
AAAGGATCCAGACAATATTTACTTTTCAATACCGAATGATTTCCTGACAGAAGCCGCCATATTCGAAAGGGCTTGTCCTTACCTAAATTTGACGGTAGTTACTCACCCAAAGTTCTTAACTCCAGAGGAAATACAGCTTGTGGAATGGTCTTTTCAAATCCGCCATTGGGAAGGCCAATTTACTTCAGTTCCGGTTGAATTTGCAATCACGAGAGGAACCTTCACCCCGTTGGGGGAAGTCCGGTTGATGGCGATGACCTGCATGACCTCTGATTCCCTGTCAGTTTTGGATTACAGTTTCTCATCTTCTATTAACTTGCCTCTTATGGGAATCGTCCTTGCCGTGGCGGGAAGCTATGCCGTTATAAACTAAAATGTTAAATTGGGCTGGGACATTATCCGCGGGTTTTTCGGAGATCAATTCGGGTACACGCATAAGCGAAGTGTTATCAGCTTTTTGCTAATTTGGCTTGCTTTACTCTCTTATATTTACCAGTCATTGTTGAATACCAACGGGATTAAGCTTCTAGAGTTCTCTAGATTAGTGGAAATGTTTTCCCAAATGGGATATAAATTGCTGGTTCCCGCTGTGTTGACTAAACAAAATCTGAACACGTTTTTGGGGTTAATATCTCCAATTTTGTAAAAGTAGTTAAAAAACCGCTAGATACGGAAAATGTGCATTCATATTTGCAATTCGGGAATACCCCGGTAAATATTTCCGAGAAGGTTGAGTTCCTAGCTAGCCTAGTTCCTAGAAAATGGGGGGAATTACTACGGCGTTAAACTCTTTGGAGAATCTCATGTTTGCAATGTGTTTGACACGTTGAAGGAATTCGGATTGACTTTGTTTCTTTCCAGAAATGTCAGGATTTGGGGGTGGATGAAACGGAAGGCTGGGGAGGTAAGTCAGCGGTTTTTGGAGAATGGGATTTACCGTTTTGGATATGAAATTGAAGCGGAGATTTCAAGGAGAAAAATGGACCAATTTCATTTGTTTGAATCGAGAGCTTTATTGATAAGCTAAATGTTAACCTATAAACTCAAACTTCTTCTGTAAATCCTATTTATCTACTTCATTAATAAGTTTCTGTTTATTATAATGAGCTAAAAAGTGGATAGGTGGTTAGGATAGGTTCAATCTTTTTAAATTATTCAAAAGCCACGTGTGAGTACCTAGATATTATGACGCGATGAATATAACCCAACCCCTTTTTAGTTTTCATTGCAAAAGGCTATCCCATTCATTGTAGGCTTCAACATTATCAAAAGAGTTATGATACAAGCTCATTTCAGGATTTTTTATGTATAAAAGGCACTACAGAAAATGCTGAACTTGAACCTGATTAGCGAGAAGAATTGTTTCATTCTTTCTTATATTATTAAACGATTTTAAAAGCTTATTTTTCAATGGAATAAAACCAAAAAATATATTACCAAATCATAAACTAATAGTCACGAGGATTGTTACGTGACCGGATCGGTTTTTTCATTTTTATGTAAACGAATACAGATACATTACGTGTTTGGAAAGGAAGACGGAAGTACCTGAGCTCAATTTTGGAACTAGACAGTGAGGAATTTCATGGCTAACACATGTAAGTGTCTCAACATACTCTTATATGCTTGTAAATGTGAGTTGATACATTTAACAGACGCCAAAGAATAAAAAGCAAGCTTTAAAATTAGTTAATTTTTTCAAAGGTTAATCGGACGTGGACAAGAAATTTTTTATCGACTTACTTTTGTATTTAGAAATTTGCTGAACGCTGGCAATTCTTGACGCATTTTTAGTTAAATACCGTTATTTTAAATATGACAACAATGATTCCATATTTTGTCTTTATTTTCCTTACTGGAAGCAAGTTTCCTCCTGTTTCCGCTTTCTTTTATAATTTATTTGATTCATCTTGCAATGTACACATTGTTACTGGTAATTCAACCGAAAATCAAACTGAATCGTTCAATTTTAAGGATTTTGAGGTACACAATGAAACCACGAATGACGACGAAATCCTAATTTCATATTCAATCACAGCGTTATCCCATCTTCTTGACAACTTTGATCGGGATGACCCAATCGAAGACTTTGAAGTCAGGATTAACTCCTGCTATTTTCGGTATTTCACGAAATTAAGAGAATCCTGCTTGATCTACATTCTGAAAACAAAAGCTTTTGAAGACTCAATCAGTGCAATTCACCAATCTGGATTTGGAACATCGGATGATGTACTGTTTTTTATTCAAGTTAGGTCCAAAGATGATCAAATAATTCAAGATTTCCGTGAAAAAATTTTCTCTCAAAGTGAAACGCTTCCGTTTCACGCGAATATAATATTTTATAAAGAATTTAATGATTTTGGAGTGTTTTGCTACTTTTGTTATGAAAACAAAGTGAGATGGAAAATGGAAATGGAAAAGTTACATTGTCCCAGTTGATAAATTTAAGCGTGAATTTAAATTCTCAAGGACAAGGTCGAAGTATTTTAATTACTACTCCGAGGACTGCTCTGCTAGCAAATAAAACATTTCCAAGGGACTTGGAAAATGACCCTGAAAATGTTTATTTTTCAATACAGAATGATTTCCTGATAGAAGCCGCTATATTCACAAGAGCATGTCCCTATCTGAACTTGACTGTGGTTACACACCCAAAGTTCCTAACCCCGGAGGAGTCGTGCCTTCTGGAATGGTCTCTTCAAATACGGCATTGGGAAGGGCAATTTGCCAAAGTACCGAATGAAATTGCAATCACGAGAGGAACATTCACCCCGGTGGGTTGAATTTAAATTCTCAAGGACAAGGTCGAAGTATTTTAATTACTACTCCGAGGACTGCTCTGCTAGCAAATAAAACATTTTCAAGGGACTTGGGAAACGACCCTGAAAATGTTTATTTCTCAATACCGAATGATTTCCTGATAGAAGCCGCTATATTCACAAGGGCATGTCCCTATCTGAACTTGACTGTGGTTACACACCCTAAGTTTTTAACCCCGGAGGAGTCGTGCCTTCTGGAATGGTCTCTTCAAATACGGCATTGGGAAGGGCAATTTGCCAAAGTACCGAATGAAATTGCAATCACGAGAGGAACATTCACCCCGGTGGGGGAAGCACGGCAAATGACGATGACCTGCATGACCTCTGATTCCCTGTCAGTGTTGGATTACGGTTTCTCATCTATTATTAACTTGCCCTTGATGGGAATCGTCCTGGCCATGGCGGGAAGGTATGCTGTAATAAATCAAAATGTTAAATTGGGTTGGGACATTATACGCGGGTTTTTCGGAGATCAATTCGGATACAAACATAAACGAAACGTTATCAGCTTTTTGCTAATTTGGCTTGCTCTTCTCTCTTATATTTTTCAATCTCTGTTGAATACGGACGGGATTAAGCTTCTGGAGTTTCCTAGGTTTGGTAAAATGTTTTCCCGGATGGGATACAAAATATTAGTTCCCACTGTGTTTAGTAAACAAAGTGTGGACACGTTTTTGGGGTTCCTGTCTCCGATTATTGTAAAAATGGTTAAAAAAGCTGTAGAAACGGAGGATTTGCACTCATTTATGCACTTTGGGATTGTCCCGGGAAATGTTACAGAAAAAGTTGAGTTCTTATCTATGGATAAGTTGTTTATGGCACACTTCATAAGCTATGAAAGTGCGGGAAGTTACTTCGGTGTGAAGCTGTTTGGAGATTCTCATGTTTGCAATGTGTTTGACGTTCTGAAGGAATTTGGGGTACCCGTGTTCTACCCCCGAAATGTCAGGATTTGGGGATGGATGAAACGGAAAGCGGGGGAGGTAAGTCAGCGGTTTCTGGAAAATGGGTTTTACCGGTTTGGATATGAAATTGAAGCGGAACTTTCAATAAGAAAAGAAGACCAATTTCATTTGTTTGAATCGGGGGCCAGGGTTGTGGATGTGGAGAAAACTGAGCTAAAGTCCCATGGGGGGTTTTTTGCAATGTATTTGGCGATAATTGAGCTAACTTTATTTGTTGTCTGGGGAGTCGGGCATTTAATAAGGTTGAGGAATAAATGGAAAACTATGAAGAAAAATCGAAAAAAGACTAAACTTAAAAGTGTAGCAGGGAAAGTAATTAAAAACGGGTATTATTGCAGTAACAATTGTAGATTTAAGCTTGTATTATGCGGTATTTTTAAATGCTTACAGAAAGAAAATGCCGAAACCAGTAAACAGGTAGAGGATAACGTTGATGATTAACTACTAACGAGATAAGATTGATTTTGATAAATAAAATAACAATAAAATGGTTTTAAATTACTATATACGTATTATTTAAATTTTGGTAACACAATGTGAAAGTCAGGTAGGTAATTCATTTAAATATGTTGCATAACAATGATTATCCCTAAAACCCTTAAATATTTTCTACTGATCCAAATCTTAACAATAAAAATGATTCGTAAATTGTTCAATTATTTTGTTAAAATGCTCTTTTACATATTCTACAAAGAATACCAAACTAGACACGGCTACTCCAGCTAATAACACAACGAAAATAATAATTATATTTCCATAAAGCGAAGCGCGCTTTGCGGATCCTTCCACTTCTTCCACTTCGCTGCTATTTGTTCGCAATTTCATTGCCATAAAGGTATTTAAACTTCTCCATGGATTTTCAAGAATGCCTATCCACCTCTCTGTAATTCCGGACTCTTTAAACCAATTAAATCTCAAAAGACGATCCCCTGTGACCAAACCTGTCATTGTTAACCCAAAGGAAATTGGGAAATATCCTTTGTTTCGGTCAAGAATGTTACTTCCTTTCTTGCGCAACAACTTTGAATATAGTTTGGCATCTTTAAAAGGAACTAAAATTGCTGCGGTGTTATTGCAATTAGCAAACAGTTTATATAAAAATATTTTATGGTTTTCGTAGAAAGATTTGTGAAATAATTCTGCCAAATTGTTTGGATCTCCCCCTTCTAGAAACTGTTTTTTAACTAGTTTCAGCGTTTGATTTAAGCTTGAAGCTGGGTCTAAACGGGTTAAATTTGTCAATAATTTCATTTCTAGTGATTGCTGCCTAGTTGCATGCAAATCTGGAGTTATATTACTAAGCCTTTCTCTTTCAAACAGAAGTGATATAACCCTCGCAATCAATAAACCGCCTTCGGGATTTAACCAAAGCGCTTGATCATTGTCTGTTAGTTTTAATGCGATTTTCTCAATTTCATAGCTGCTGATGCTGATTATCCTAGCTGCATCCATGATTAGTTGCGTTGAATCCACGTCCGTAAAAATTGGGATAGAATCGTTACGCAATTCTTCAAAGGTTTCGTACTTTTTCAATTCCCGGGGTTGGACCATATTGTACACGTTCGTGTTTTTGTATCCGTTGCTGATTATAATAGCCATAAAAAGGAACAGGCCCAGCAGAATTCGATTCTTGAATTTAGAGAACGTACCATCCGGGAAAGGATCCCCTTGTTCTAGGAGAACTTTTCCCAGAGAATAGAATTTCCCAAAAGTGTCTTCTTTCCGGGAATCAATCTGCCAAATACCCACAACCCATACAATGCTAAATAGAAGCCAACCCCAGACAAAATAGTCGTATACGTTTAGAAGCTCTTCAAATGGAAAAGCTTTTTGGCCAAGAAATCCACAGGTTATTAACTGAAGACTGTCGAATGCAAGTTTGTTGTTATTTCCCGCTCCTAAGATATGAAACGGGAGATACATTGGTTGACTAAAATAAGGGAAAAATTTAAACAAAGCCAGATCCACTGTATTCCCAATTCCACTCTGTTGTCTTTTCCCAGATGAGGAACAGAATTCCCTGTCTTCATAAGAAAATAGAGACTTTGGGAAATGGAAGCTAGCATTTCCCAAGATGGTCATCCAAATATGGGAAATAACACGGGACATGCAAAGGTTCTTTCCGAATTCTACTTCTTTCTCTGCTAATGCCTCACTCATCCAGTTATGTTTGAGATTTAGATTTTCACAGCGATAAAACTCCTCTTGAACTAATCCGCTCATGGAATTCTCGACGAAACCAAATGGGATTATGTTTTTCCATTTAAGATTACCTATATCAGGATTGTATTGCAAATTATTTTTAAAAACTTCCGACTTGACCAACATTTTAGTACGATCCAGGCATTCCAAGCAAATGTGAATGCCAATGTGCTCAAACTTGACTATTTCCGTGGTATAAAATATATGCTGACTAATTATAGAAGTAGCATTCACCTGTGCAAGAAAATATTCTGCATTTGTAGCTTGTCTGCCTAAAGGATTTGAATTATACTGTGAAATTAAATCAAATAAAAACACGTTTTTAATTTCTGAAGGCGTCCTACTCCATGAAGTAAAAGGAACGATGAAGACGTTAACAAACGGGATGGAATTAACCTGGGCGTAGTAAAACCTGCAGAGCTCTTTCCCGATAATTCCACCGTGAACGCATTTAAATCTCCAGAGCTCTTATGTCTTTAACCTTGAACCACTCATCGGTGAAGTTTGAAGGCGGGAGGAGATCAATTTGAACTTTGCAATTCCAGGGTTTTGTTCGGGAAGTAAATTCATTGAAATTTAGGAAATTTCCGCAAACTTGTAAATCCCCCCGTACTATTCCTTCCTTGTCTTCCTCAGTCATTTTGTGTTTACATGAATCCAAGCTATTGTTGATAAGGTGAAGGTTATTTGATAATCTCCATTCTTCGAAGGGAATTTTGTCCAATCCGTTGTAGTAAAGAAGCATGATAGGTTCGTGTTTCCGTAGTAGGACCGGAAATGGACTGGAAGCGGTTAAATCTAATCCTTTGAAATTATTTATAACTGTAAGGCAAGTGCCCGGGTTCAGAACAGCAAGGTTTAAGTTGGTTAGGTTGATTAAAGGCCCAAGTGAAGAGAAAGTTTCCCATAGATAAAAAATGTTTTCAGTGTATTTTCTCACGAAAGTAGAATTTTTAGCAGTAAAAACATATTTTCTGTATTTTCTTTCATTATTATTTCTAGTAGCTACAGCAATTACGCAACTGGCGATTATTAAACCTAAAATTTTCATGATTCTCTTGTAATAATGGTTGGTAACTTTTATATAATATTTAGAAGATTATGTAGGGGATGGTGAAATATTTTAACTACAACTGCAACCTGCCGAGGCTAGGACTGAAAAAGATTATTTAAAAACTTTTTTATTTACCAAGTACTCCAAAAATTGCAAAAGGGCACAAAGAGCTTTGCAAACATAAAAATGTTGCATGATTAACATTTTTCAGTGTCTTTTGTTGCTTTTTACTAAACTTATTGGACCGTTTTTGAGTTGAGTAAGAATTATCATTTATCATAAATTTTTACTTGAGTAATTGCACATGATGGCAAAGCCTATTGAATAGTTGTCAAAGTGCATTTATAAAAGTGTTCATGCAGAAGAATATAAACGGGTTTTTTGTTGATTGTGTCTGAATAGTTCCATTTAATTTAATATAGTTCAAGGTGTAATAAGACAAAAAGGTTAAATGTTAAAAATGATATTTTTATTGAGTAATTTATGAATGAGAATCTTCCACATGTGTGGTGTAATGGAAAATCGTAAACAAAATATTGCATGAATTTTAAGGTAAAATTTGAACGAGTGTATGGACTCGTGATTTCTCAGAATTTTCTATTTGGTGCAGTGTAAAATCAAGAAAGTAAAAAAGCATGGCATTGTATTCATAAGCTGTAACTTTTATATTACAAAAAATAGGTACTTAACGACTCCAAGTATAGTTAAGCTCCTACATAACATTGCAATAAGAAAAAAGGAAAATCCTTCTATTTTTAGTTACTGTTCTGGAGGTTTTAGCAATTCTAATGAAAAAAACTAACTTAAACAATGGATTTTAATCTCATAATACGCAGCCAGCCAAAAAAATTGTATTTTTGGGATAGATTACCTCTTAATCCTTTTGCTGCTTAAGAATTAGAGGTACTTCATCTGGCATGTGCTCACGTAGCTGCTTTTCCTATTTTTTGTATTTGTATTCATTCCTCTTAGCAAAGCCATTCCCAAGAGTCAGATGGTATCTGTATCCAGAGTGAAACACTTGTGACACGAAGCTATTACTTTAAATTACTTTTTATCATTTCCTGCAAATCATATCAACATGAACCCGTTAGAGTTATCCAACGTAAGTAGTTTATATTAGAAATTACGTTTTAATCAGTGAAATTCATTAAGAAATTCGAATAAACGTTGTATTAAAATGGCTATTCTTATATCAACAGGTTTTATCTACAGTGATTGAAAATATACCAAATGCTGAAGATCTTAAAACAGTTGGACTGGTGAATCGGTTGTGGAGAGATGAGAGCTTTTCCCATTGGAGAGAAAACGCTGTTTTTGTCGTTACACAAGAAACCTTGGATGTATTAAGCAAGGTGAGATTAATTAAAAACCCCGAATTTTATTAATTTAAATGATTTTCTTTAAAATTTTCGTTTTTATTGAAGGTCTACAATTGTAAAAGCGATGATAAGGCTGTTGAGGATCCATTTCGACTTGTTGACGCACCATTTAAAAGCTTCCGGGTGCGGTATCATTACCCTTCCCTTCGCCGTTCCAAGAGCTATTCCCCCCGGCGTTTTGAAATTTTAGTACTTCCGCCATATCAACCGAGAAGTTTCCTCTGGGATAAATGCTTGTTCCAGGCAAAGTACTTGGATTTAGGGAGTTGCTTGATGGAAACTGAAAACAAGTATTTACAAGGGTTCATCTGGCTCTTTAAGAACTGTCCGGATTTAAAAGAATTGAAGATAAGTCCTTATCGCCTGGACAGTGATTATGAAAGAAGGCGAGCTCGGTATGGTTGGGACGATGAAGTCCTGGAAGAGCTTGAAATGCTCCAACACGGGTTGGAATCTTTAACCCTTGCTGTTCCCGCAGAATATCCTGGAACGCCTTCAGAGACTCCACTTTTTCACAAAGGGGACATCGTAAACGGAACGGATTTTGGAAGGAAATTGTTTAAAATGCTGCCAAAACTTAAACATTTAACTGTGGCGTTAAATCAAGAGACAAAATCGATTCTGTCGGCTTTAATTAACCCAGACGGGGTTGAGGCTGGACTTGTGGAAAAGGAGAGTTTGATTCAACTTGAGTCCCTCTCTTTGCCTTCACAACTTCCACTTAATCAACTCAACGTGGTTCCTGTGCAGGTCCAGCGCTATTTGAAGGTTGCTCAACCGCCACTTAAATATCTGGAAATTGGGATTGAATGGGTTTACTGTGTTAAAAGAAATGCGGTTGGGTCGCTTTTTAAAATTTTAAAAGGGTGTGAAAGTACCCTTAAGGGCCTTACTTTGCAGATTTATTTTGGAAGCTCTGACGAGTTAGTCCTGGACCTTGATGGTCTCAACTTTCCCAACTTGACCCAGTTGAAAATAGCCCAAAATGGGTTTTCCACACCGATTTTGTTTAATTTCGGGGCGTTAAGAAATACTCCAAGGCTTCAAGTTTTTCATGTGACTTCCGATAAGGGCATTGCTTTCTATCATGAAATAAAACCTCAGGATTTAATAAAAAGTGGAAATTTGGATGAACTGGAGGAGTTTTCTTTACCGGAAATGACTGAAATGAAGTTTTTCGGGTATTTTAATAAAGAAGCTTTGGAACAGATTGGGAAGTGGATGGGAAACTTAAAAGTTTTGGAAACTGTTTTGGACAGAAGAAATTACGAGGATGTTTTCATGATCTGGCCGGAGTTGCAAAAGGTTACGAAGTTGTCGTTTAAACAGGTCAAAAGCGAAATTGTGATTAGCGAAGTAGAGGAAGAAGCTTAGTTTGAAGTTTGTAATAATTAAAGAACAAAACATTGCGCAATCAATAAAAACTAACGAAGTAAAAGAAATTAGAGATAGAAACGTAGAATACGCATAGATCGTAAGATACGAAATAAAATTTTTAAACTAGCAAATATTTTGCTACAATACTTTTAGGAATACATTTAATTTATTGATTAACGAATAATTTTGTAATTAAAACAATATTTTTTGCAAAAGGAATGAGTTTGATGTAATACTTTGGCATTTTTTAAAATAAAATTAAAATATTCTCGCTACTTCCGTCGTTTGATAACAAAAACTACGTTCTTGTTTTTGCTCTTTTGTATTCTGCAAAAATTATGACACATTTTCCTAGTTAAAATCCAAATGCTCTTTCTTTTGTTGTAAATATGGGTGGCTAACCAAATCCCCAGCAGGATGGAGTAAATCCCTGCAACCACTCCTGCAGAATACCCCACATGTGACCTCATCGTAGTCTTCACTGCTCCAAAAGCATTAC
>JAHZNK010001298.1:0-13101 GCA_027744615.1 Lepidocyrtus cf. nigrosetosus NNG-2020 | reverse complement strand
GGGGAAGATGAGAATGGTGATGGAGATTGGTGGATACTATAGTTGGAGGTCTGTAGGAAGCATACGACTTTTGACGGATCAAATTCGGCGGAAATTTTACTTTGCCAGAGCTCTGTTGTTCTGGC
The DNA here is from genome assembly GCA_027744615.1 of Lepidocyrtus cf. nigrosetosus NNG-2020. NCBI lineage: Eukaryota > Metazoa > Arthropoda > Collembola > Entomobryomorpha > Entomobryidae > Lepidocyrtus > Lepidocyrtus cf. nigrosetosus NNG-2020. Next base: position 12,976 of record JAHZNK010001298.1, on the reverse strand, counting down.
AATGTGAGGGATCTTGTAAAAGGTGGCTTGGCATTTGGAACAGAGTTGCCAGCACCAACACTACGGCCGTTACAAAACGAGACGTGGGCTACCATGGGGGAGTCCGTTGTTGAATTGCCATTCATACTATTACAGTTGGTAACTGTGGAATTTATGGAGCTCTGTGGAGTCAAGGATTTCATTGAGGAACGCTTAGGGCTCTTTCCAATACAAGGGCTATACCTCGGTTGGTAATCCACAACGTCTGAAGGTAATCCTTCGCTATCATAGAGGCCGTTATTATGGGGTGCAGCGCCATTTGAATTCGGATTTATTGTTAAGCTGGCATTGCCTCCCTTATCGGAGGATTTTCTTTGATCTTTGCCCATAGCATTGTGACATTGTTCATCTTTCAAGGGCACTTTCATCCCGAATAGGCCATACAAAAGTCTTGAGATCTCTTCACAGGCAAGCTTATTCCGAAAAACATAAATGAAAGGATTAAGCACGGAGCTTAACAACATTCCCAACACGCTCAGGAACTTGGCCCAGTCTCCAGGTCTTCTTGTCATGGAATAAAGATGAGCTGAAGCGGTATCAGTAGCAGCAGCGGCGGTTGAGTTAAGATGGTGATTAAGATGATGAGAATGAGAGTGATGGATTGACGGTTGCATATCTTCTTTCCCCATTCCTCCAACTCCTCCAAAATACCGATTTGATACAGCATTTGACATGGACGATAAAGCTGCTGCTGCGGTTGAAGCGTCCATCTCAACCATACTTACATTTTCATAAGGAAAGTGATTAAGCCGCTGCTGCTGTAATTGTTGTTGTTGAAGTTGTAGATGTTGCTGTTGCAATCCCACGCTAGTTTGAGAGACCTCGTTAATGAGCATTAGAGCGAAATGGGGCGTGTAACAGACAAAGAAGGAGGCCAGTACGAAAAATGCTGTTTTGATGGCTCTACCCTCCTCCCGGAAGAGAAGAGAGGATGAGCTTCCATTGGAACTTCGTCTCCGCGTCTTCTTCACTTGTGGAACAATTTGTCCGATCGAATTCCTATGAGAATTGGGATTTCCTACGGGGACACTCCCAGCCATTGGTGTCCTTGTGAAAGGGTTAATATAGTGGGTGAGGAAATCAATCCCTTGTGGGATCACACTTGTTGAACCGTCCATCACTGTTAGGAGCTCTCCAGAAATAGAATGCTTCCGTGTCCGGAGACAATTTTTATGAGATTCAATAGACATTCGGATATAAAGCCAGCATAGACCAATGAAAGGTAACACGTAGCCGATTGTGGTTTGAACGACTGTGTAGAATACGTGGAGGCTCCGTTGAAGATCATTCTGATGAGGGATGCCACACAAAAGAACGTACGGGAGAGCTAAGGCAATCCCGCTTAGCCAGGCTAGTACGATCATCACTTGGCTCCGGCTTCGCGTAATTGTCATAGAGTAGTGAAGGGGACTGGTAACGGCGTAGAAACGGTCCGTAGCAATCAGGAATGTCGAAAAAACGGCTGAAAATATTACCGAGCTGGAAATGGTTGAGATTACGTCCGAGATACATGGCAAAAGGAAATATTCATTCAGGATTGTCTCAAAGAGGATCAATGGAGCGATAATGCTGGAGATTAAGATGTTGGCCGTTACCAAACTCAAAACAAATCTGAAATCAAAAGAAAAATATTATCATCAACATGATCATTTACACAAAGACAATTTTTTATGACGCACAGACATTATTTTGTTAGTTGAAATTGCGTGCGTAAAAAAATCTATGAAAGTAAAGCATATTGATTACGCGTGATTACTTCTTTGTTACATATTTGTGCTAGATACATAGGTATTATGGAGATGATTGCGAAACATGAAATGTTTTAGCTCTGAAAGTAATGGTGCCGTCATCATCGCCAACACTTTCTTCTTTTGAAGTCAGATACAGATTTCTATGTTCATTTTTTATGAAATCAAATGGAATTGCGAAACGGAGAAATGAATTAAAATGTTTACTACTTCGTTTGACAAGCTACTTCTGTTTTCAACGTTGTTCCCATCAACAGATTTATTTAAGCTGCTGGGTAGAGATTTTCATTTCTTTGAATTTTAGATAAACAAAGTTTTCCTTTTGCATATTTCTTTTAGGCATGAGAAAATAAAGAAGTATAAGAACATGACCGAAAATTGTAGTTGATTACGAGGGATATTAAAAACCAAAGCAAATGTCACTCAAGTAACTTGCTACTCAAATGTTCTTAAGCTGGAGAAGAATTATTTTCACTTGTTTTAAAATTAAGTGGTAAGTAGGACAAAGGCTGCTGAATAATTAATTTCTCATTATGTTTGTTACGGAGAGAAAGATTCTTCTGGGAAATCGATGTAATGGGGTGAAGTGCAAAATGAAATAGTTTTTTTAATATTAATGAAACAGTGTCCCAAATGCCAAAAAGGGGTTTTGCTTATGCAATTTCAAGAAGGGCTTTTAATTGAACTGGTGAAAGCTGGCTAATTAAAAACGGATATGACTACTTTATGCTTACAAATTAAGTTATACGTACAAAAATAACTAATCATTAGCTGATGGTTGTCTAAAATGCAAATATTTTGACAGCAGCAAAACGAAATTGTTTTCTTTACAAGGTTATAAATTGTACCCAGTATAGCCGAAGACAATAGATCAGAAGACGGGTACTTGAGTTGAAAGAGAACATTTTTTAACCATTTAGCTACCTGTTTGGCAGGTGTGAAGTAGTTGATAGTGTTTATTAATACACATATATCAGTCATACGTAATACCACACATCCAGAGATTACAAGGAAAGAAGTGAAAGTGAATATTCACAGCCTGGTTTAAATTTAAAGTATCTCTGAAGAATCGTTGCATATGAAATAGTCCTTGAGAAGAAGTGCATTATCATTCATATTATTTGTACACAACATAGCAAACTCAATTCTTTTGCTATTGTTTGAAATTCTCTGTGAGAATGAGCTCAAGATAAAGTAAATGACCAAAAATAAAAGCTTGTACTTCGAATGAAAAGTTGAAATAAGAGCTCATACAATTAAAAATGTTCAATTAGAAATTAATTGGAGAAAGTATAATTACTAACGACATATATACGCTTCCATTTTCTTGCTTGTTTATAATCAATCCAAAACATTCAAAACATTTTTGCAACATACTATATCGTCCAAATTAGTTTATTTTTATCGAGTGACATTTCGCAATCTTTTATTATGTTCAACTCGTTCATTCTATTTACTCTTGTGGATAAATATTATTACAGTGGGAAAAACTTTTCTTTCTAAGCATTGCATTGTAAATAGGTATCTATTTATCTTCTAACCTAGTTTTTTTTCTTCAAATTGCCACTGTTTACGAAACATTTGTAATAAAAGCTTACGCAACAAAGAGTTTTACCATTTCATCATGAACAGTATATATTCAGAAACATCTATAAGAAGCGACTATATAGGTATATCCAATTCAAATTCATGCAGTTAGAATAAAGCTGGTTTTGACAAGTTAGTCGACAAAACTGTGACGGGATCTTTTCTTTCGCAAAGCAGTATCAATACAAAATACTTTTGTATTGATAACTGATAACCAAATAAATTTTGCTACTGATGATCGTGAGACTCTTGTTGATTATGATGTGGATTATACTTATACATAAAACTTTTTCCACTCTTTTAATTTCCTCGTTATATCTATGCTATCCTTCCCAACTTTTTCTCATTTATTGCAAAAGTTCATATAGAATCGTAAAAAGTCAACTTTTTTGTCTGTCTGACTTTCTTTTCCATTGAAATACATAAAGACTCGTCAATTTGATATGAAATGGATAGAGGAAAAGTTTGGGTGCGTTTACCTAATATAAAGACCGTTGTTTGCTGGAAATGATTTTGATGATGATGTACAGAAGAGAGTCACTCTTAGGCAGAACATAGATAACAAGTGATACAATAATTTGAACGTTCATTACCCTGGTATTCGATGATTAAAGCTGAAAGAGAAAAAATGGAAGGGAAGTGGAAAAGACAGTTCTTCTTTGTCATAACAACAACTCTTTTGATGTCAATTCTCCTCTCTATCTTTTATTGTTGCTTGTTGACGACTACGGCGATCTGATGATGAGAGGGAGAAAAAGAATGCAAAATGTTATTTTATGGATGATGATGAAATGGCACCCCGGTACCTACAACAGCAAACACCCGTCATCATCACTTTCTTTCTTTTTCATCTGCTCTGATTTCTTTGTTTAGTTAATTTGCAATCCATTATTCTTCTTTTCTTCTATTTTTCATCATCGCAGCGTCTTCTACTTTCTCTTGTTTTATAAACAAAGCTTTCAATTTTCTTTTATTAATTTTAAGGAAAAGTATAGTGAACCAAAAAGCAAATTAAGTAGTTGAAAATACATAATAATAGCAAATGAACCAGTTAATTTTAAATAAAAGGAGCATTACTTATTTTGTTGAGTGCGTACTAGGAAGTAAAACGCATGTGTTCTTTTGTTTTTCCTTCTTTGTTATTATGTAAAACTACAATGCTCAATCAGCTACTCATTCTCACCGTGAATATTTTCATCTAATTTTACATTTAAAATGATTATGATCTAAGCAGGTAACAAAACAGATTAAATTTGAAAGATTTGCTTTTTGAGCCTTTCAGTGAAAAGGCTTGATTTAAAACAGGAAATAAACTGATATTTTAAAAAGGACAAAAGATAGGAACACCAACAATCTTCTTTTAATTACCCACGCTTTTTTAAATATCATAAAATAAGGTAATTAGAAATTTCAGTGATAAGACTTTGTTACAAAACTTCTTCATCTTTTCACGTTAAATTTTAACCAAGGAAAAGTAAAAGATGCCAAGTTTTTTTTGGGTGAAAAGTCTCCCTGTGACATTTTCCTCCCATTCTCCAATTTTTTTTCAGTTTGACGTAACAACTTTTTTCATTCATATTAAATCACATAAAGACATTCACATAAGAGAAAGGATTCTTTGAAGATTGGAGATCTTATAAGAAGCAAAAATAAACAGACAAGTAAAAATAATATGCTATTAGTAAAATTGTGTTTATTTACTTTAAAGGAAAGTTATTTTTGTGAGGGATACGTGTTTTCAAAAATCATGTAAGAAAGAAAATTCAGTTTTTTATCTATCTTCGTATTCCCTGCTGACTTTCAAAAGGACATGAGGCGGGGCAATGAAAGTCTTTAAAAAGAAAGCTTGTTAGACACTGATTGTTAGGGTTTTTCTCTTTCAACTTTTTTTCCTTCGAATTATCAAGAATGAGTAAATAATAAACTCAGATTAAATGAATGAATGGAAGTTTGTTAAAAGTCTTTGAAATTTTAAAATGAGAGGCTTAATTTAAATGAAGTATACATAAATGGTAATCATAATCAATCATAATTATGACGAGGTGATTGTTCATTTTTACGGTGAGTTTTTTTCAGTTTTACGTAAAGTTGACCGTTGTTAAAAATTCTTTACTTGAGAGAAAAATGATAGAACTAAAAACTTACTCACTGTGTAAATCAAGAAAAGATATCAACCAACCAAGAACATTTTATGAAAGAAACTTAATCTTTTTCAAAACAAGAGTATCGATTACTTGTTCACCACTTAAAGTAAACTATGTACCCGTACCTGTCTATTCCGTAGACTTTTTTAAATAGCCTTAAAAATTAAAAACTAAATGCAGGTAATTTAAAACTATTAGGCAATAATTTTGCAATTTATAGAAATGTACAGAAATGTTTAAATAAAACAAAATTGTACAGATTGAATTATAAGTGGCTTGTAGTAATACATATTGTACTTATTTTATTCCCCTGCCCTCGACAACATCATTGTAAAGCGTAAAAAGTAAAATTAGCATCGGAGCGAAAAAATAGTAATCCCTACTTAAAAAGATATTTTTACACAAAAAAGTTCTCATTTTTCCCCAGGACTAGGACACGTGACGTACACAATGAATTCTTCATTGTGCAGGATTATTTACCTGTGCTCCACCACCATCTCGAGCACGACATTGCTTATCCCCTGCTTCCAACTTTGGGTTTTTCTCTCTTTGCAATTTCACAAAACCTGATCCGGGAAAAGGAAACCAAACAGGAGCAACAGCGGCGTTTTTTGCAAAAGGAGTTGTAGGGAAATGACGATAAAGTTACTTTCATTCCTTCAGTTTTTTGCAAAGGAAACATGAAAGTAGCCAGGTATACAAATGTATGTGTAATATATACCTCATTGCAAATAATTTAAGCGTCCCCAGGCATTCAGATATCATCCGAAGAAGAAGTAGGGATGAAGAAGAGATGAGAGACAGAAGGAAAAAAATGGGCGAAAGAAAGAAAAAAAGTATCTCATTTGGGAAATATATGGGAAGCGCTCATTCCTCTTCTTCGTGTAATATTGCTTTTCCATTTACTATTTTGCAATTGCTTGGATGTAGTAGTACATTGCTTGTGGCAATTTAAAATAGGAAGGATATTATTTCAATGCTACATTATTATTATTATACTATGTCGTTTGTTGTTGAATTCTCACAGAGGAAAGTATATCTTGCAAAAGTGGAATTGTTTCCATTTCCTACGATTTTTAGCATAAAGTAATAATAATGATAGGGAAGTTTAGAGAAGATGTAGTAGAGCCAGTGACATTATAACAGATGGTGAATGTGAATGGGACTCTCTTATACCTGACTCTATTTCAATGAGGCCCCGGTGCATTAAACTTTAAAACTTCGTTTTCTCTTCCTCTCTATCCCCATTTTACTTACTATGCCACTGCTGCTCAATCCTCCAGGGCTTACCTACCTTTGCTTTCCCATTACAAACGGAGTAGAGGCTCTGGTGATGCTGCCTTTCTCTCTGTCTGCAAACCACACTCTTGAACTCACTCTCACTTCCAGTTAGTTTGAGGAAGGAAAAAAGGGAATTCAATCTAGCCAGACATTAGTGGGCCAAGTTATACACCGGTAAACAACGGAAAGGTAACCTGCTTGCGAGTTTAATAGACTGATACATAAGAAGTGAGGTAACGAAAGGAAAGGCTTTGTATTTCTTTTTCTTCTGATCAAGAATAAGACACTTTTTTGTAGAGAATGTAAGTAGGAGAAAACAGAAACTTTGAACCGGTTTTCAGCACCGTATCAATACAAAAATGCAACAAAGAAACTCACACGAGCATGGCTTGTTTCCTTAGATTTCACTTATATTTCTATCTTTGTGTGTTTCACTCTCTTTTTGCTCATTTCCTTCCTGATTCACTTTTCAAAGATGTTTTCCTCTGTTTCTGAAAATTGAAGAGGAATTGAAAATGAAGGTATGATCTCTTCCCTATCCAGTTTTATATCAACTGTAATTGTATAAAAAGATTGAAGAAAATTGACGAGCTATCAAGATGAGAAGGATGATCGAGACGATGGTATTTAGGACGGGAAGGATGAAGAAAGGAATAGACTGTCAATAATTCATTTTTCTAGGATAAGAAGGAGAAAATATATGACAATATTTTCCAAGTAATTTTGTAAATCGGAGTAAACAGTTTCATTACACTTGGGAACGACGAGGTGGATATGATAGGATAAGATTAGATAGAAAGTGGAGGCGGAAGGAGACCAAAATCTCTGCTCTAATGTTCAATTCTTCTTTATCTCCAATAAATATAAAAGTTTTCCTATACTGCCTTAAACTCGTAATAGGAAGATATTTCCTCGTAATGGAAAGGAGCAAACTCATGCTTCAGCTCAACCCAAAATACTGGAAGCCTTCCTGCAACCAAATGGAATGGGAAAAGGAAAACGTTTCTTCATAATAATAATATTTTTGTCTGGCTGGGCTTTCCAGTCATGTGTACAACTATCTGCTTATGCTCACTTTGACAAATCAAGTGAGAATTCTTTGAAAAATACAAATCCCAATTTTATAATACATTTTTTATCTGTTGATCTGTGTGTGCGGTAATGCGTTGCTTTTTTTGCGTTACGTAACCAACTGAAGCTTAAAAATATATTCATTACTTGGGCAAAGTACAGAAGAAAAGTATTTTTATGCTTTTCAAAGAATTTTTGAATCATGCATTTATTTATGTACCCAGGCTAAAATTGACTTCCAACTTTCTTGGTAAAAGTCCTACCAAAAACTTTCACTCGATATCCACATGATTTTCTTTTAAATTCTTGATAAGGACGTTACTCTTCACGTGGTTGGAACATGACACCTTTGATAATCATTTCATATCTTTTCTTATCAAATCCTTGGATAAGAAAATTTGAAGTGTAAGAGGAATTATATTCTGTGGCAATGACTTTTTCGAAGAAATGACAGGTTTATATGTAGTGGTAGGAAATACATGAGTGGGAACTTCGTAAGAAGGAAATAGTCTCTCAACAAATCATGAAATAAGGTAGTAGCTCAATGCTAAAAGGAAAAATGAATAGAAGATTGTGAAATGGTTGACTTCCTGTTGACAAATCACATTATATCTAACTTTGTCGTAGGTTTGGTGAAGGTTAAGGAAGTTATGGAGACGAATTGAACATAGCAACAGAAGTACAAAGTTTTTATTGCAATTATAATATTTTCTTATTCAAATAAAGTTATGAGTTTAAATAGATATTGTTCAAAAAGAACTAACTGATACATGTAGACTGGATACCGTTCCTTAAATTTGATACACTGATTTGCGAATAATTTGAGTTTATGACATATTGTCAAAGCAATAACAAGTCGTTAGCTTTTATTTCCATTGTAGATATTATAGAATATGAAACTTTCAGTGTTTTATAATTTGCAACCAAATTAATTCCCAATTTTATTCTTTTACCGAAATTCAGCATAAATCCATGTTGTCTGCTTTACTCAATTTACTACATTTGGGATTCAAATTAGGTTCTATTACAAAATTAATTGAACCTTGACTATTTTTATTCGTCAACAACAAAATAAAGTTATTTTTAAAAATAGAGGGAAAATATTTCAATTTAGGAAAACATCAGAACCCCACAAGCAAATAATTTTAAAATGCTATATTTTGAATGCAATTTGTCAATTTTAATTGATTGTTGTGTATTGCAAAGCACAAATGCTTGTCATAAGCAACAATAATACTATTTTCTAGACTTATTTTAATTCCTGTCTGGCTTTGTAGCTAAGTCGATTATAACAAGTAATAAAACTCGTGGTAAAATTTAACTTTTCCTTGTTGCATGTCTCTTAAGAAAAAATAATCCTGAAGGTTGTCCAGCATTACAGAATGAATGGGATTATTGCGTGAAAGTAAAAAAGACTATTGACCAATATTGCGAGTTGTTTCTAATGATATGTTCATATTTTAGTCACGATATTATTATGCAGAGCTTAAGTATAATTTGTTCAGGTAATACTTCCTCTTTTACTAATTCTTTCTTGATATGCCGCTAATTTTTCAAGGTTAAAAGAAAAACTTATTTACCAATCCCCGACTGCTTTTCAAATATGACAATGGCAATGGCAATAACCTAGGAAGGTTTTGTTCCTAGTATTGTGTTAAACCTGGAAGGAAGTGATGGATTGGATTTCATACGGAGCTAAAGCAGAGTCGCAATATTATATCATCATCATCATCGACATTATCACCGGCTTCATTTGTTTTGCACCGCCGACAGATTTAGGAAATCTGAGAAGCTCGTGAAAATGTGCTCGCAGCAGTAACACTTGGCGAGGTTTTTGTGTACCTGGCTGAGTGGCTTTAGAGTTCATTAAATAAATACCGCGTAAAATGAGCCTGCTGTAATCAAGATGATGAGAGTGGTGATGAAGTAGATGACATGGAAAGAGATGGAAGGAACGGTTAAATTGATATTTCAACTTTTGATTTATTTTTTCAGGTTGTTTCTGCTGTATGACAGGTGTTCCCACTCCTTTTACTTCAATCTTAATCATCAGCCGCGGTAAAAGTAGCTTTCTTGTTTTCTTTTCAATTCTCCGAAATAAACTTATACGGAATCACTGGAAAAGGCTTAAGAAGGGAAAGGAGAGAAGAAGACACATTTGACAGTTTGAATTAGCCAAAAGCTTGATAGCTAATTTTCTAAGAAGGGTTTTAGTGGTTTTTAGTGTGTCATTGGGAAAGGATAGAAACTAGGAAGCTAACGAGTCCACATATAAGGCTGAGAAATTCGCTTATTGCCCCCATCATAATCTGGGGTTTATTGTACTTTGTTTACTCCTTATGATTGCTATTATTATTAGCCGCCGTTTGGGATATTGCGAAATTTAAATTTAACAGAGCTGTTAGTCATGAGTAGCCACCCCAAACATAAATAATGGATATTCTATACGTGTCGTATGACTTTTACTTTCACTATATTATGCTAGCATGTTGCTACATAGTAACACTGATACTACTGAATCAAAATGTGATACTTTCATTACATTGATTTCCTTACGTACTCGAACAATATTAACAATCATTCGTTTGGACAGACAAGGAAAGTGGATTTCTACATTTTCTTTCCATCCTTTCAATGTCAAAAGTAATCTATAGGTATTTTTGTGGCAAAAGTGAGCTTTTACAACCCGTAATATCCTTCTATAGTTACCTTCTCTCGCGTTTCCTATTTTATTCTCTGGGCAATAGACTATTTTAACTTTTGCAAACCCTTTAAATAAAATCATAAAACACTCCAAAGAAGGACTGCTGATAATTTTATCCGATGATTCGCATAATAAACAGAATAAAAAACCGTTATTGCGGTAAAAAAGGAAGTACAGTGGCGTTACAGATTCAGAGCTTCATAAACACGGCTTAGGATATAACATTTAACGTTCATTCATTACATTTTTATACATTGCTTCCGGGTAGCCTGCATTCCAACTGAGAGCGTAACTGTAACCGTATGACGCTTCGGGGGAACCTTGATGATAATAATGCATTTTGCATTGTGCAAGGAAGTAATGTGATAAGTAAAACCTAATATTTTTTGTTATCTAATGCTATGCTAAAGTACTCATCCCTGATTCTCCTGCATCTCCTGTCCTCTAAAACATTGAAGGTCAGTCTGTACTTTTAAGTTATTCTCTATTCTAAAAAATTGTCATCTCCCTGCACATTGAAAATGATTCATAAACATAATCCTAGCTAGTCCTAGTCAAATATTGGGATTGGAGTGTTTGGAGTGAAGTGAAGAAGAATAATGATAGTAAATTTCGACGGTTGAGCAAAGTTCAGATTATATCTACACTGGTTTGAGATATTTTTTTTAAAAAAATATATCAATTTGAAAGCTGTTATGAGATTGTAAGCATATTTGGTGAAGTTTAAAGCATATCTTCACCAAAATGTTTTTCAAAATTACACTTGGTAGACTTCATGATGGATTTGAGAAAAGGATCTGATTTGGATCCCAGTCTTTAAGAAAAGCCTAGAGATTTTAAGAACGTGTTATCTCCTGCCAGTCCCATTTCTCACATCTTCCTTGTATTAATGATTACCCCCGTTTAAAAATGTTGTTTCTACTAAAATACATTGAGATTTTTATTAAACTAACACAGACGATGGTTCCTCTGCAATGGTCCATTTTCCCAGGATGCAATCTCTCATAAACATATTTTTAAAACTTGTACGCTTGGCAACAATGATCCTGGTACTATGCCGACGGAGGCGAAAGCAAAGTAGTTTGACCTCTAGACGTTCCTCATCGGTCTTGAACAAAATTTGTAATATTTCCTTTACTAATGTATGCAAATCATACTAAACAAAGTTCCTTCCGTTATTTAAAAGAGCAAAAGACATCGTTAAAAGGTTTGCTGATAAAATTCTATGTATTATCATATATTCACAAAGTGACCAACTCATTTGCTAATAGTATCTAGAAAATGATTCCATGAACTGATGGGAATGAATTAACTACCACATTCCACTTAAAACAACGTCAGAGACTTGATGTATTGCAAGTTTACGTCATTTCCACCACAAAATTATTAAAATAACGAGACCACTCATTTTCTTTCCACTTTCTCTTTTCATTAAAAAAAGTCGTGGTAAATTATTAACCAAGTTTGGTCTAGGTAGCTTTGAAAGACAAAGTGCATACGAAATTTGGAATTGCAAAAGGAAAACTTGTCAGATGCTAATACTTAATTAATTTTAAAGCAAGTAGACAGACAAACTCTTTCAAGTAGTATTTTTCTTTACCGTTTCGCCTCTATATGTTAACTTTGCTGTATGATTTTGAAGTAATTGTGGTAATATGGAACCTCCTGGTTCTTTCTTTCTATTTCTAGAATATTGCTGGGAGCAGGACTTTGTTTTTGTAACGAGTAACAATGAGCAACGTCATTCGTAACATAAATGTGCATAATACTTGCCTGGTTGGATATTTAAACAGCTGTCTTTTGAAAATGTAATAATTTAATATTTAAAACAGCAGCAACACCATCACAATTCATCAACATGTCGTTATGATGGCTAAAAGCTTAAATGAATTCGGCTTTGTTCCCTTCACTCTTTGCTCTAGAGAAGGAGAAGAAAGGAAGAGGAAGCGAGTTGGATTTGTGAAAGGAATAGAATTCTCTGGTATTTACAGTTACCGAAACAAAAATAATTCCCGATCCTACTACAAAGTACAAACCCACTCTTCTGCCGCCACCAGCACAACTGTCGTTACAAACGTCCCCTTTTGTTTTTACCTGACGATCTGTTATAATCATCGTCAGTTTCTGTAGCTGACTATTTTTTAAAGCCTTGCTTGCTTTCTGTTATGCTTTGCAAAATAATATAAAAACTTTATTTTATGATAAAACATGAAACATTCTATAATAAAATTGTCTTCCCAAATGGTTTTCTACATCCTTTCTCCTTCTCTTTTTTCCTCGTTTAGTCAATCATGTTAACAAGGTTGTTCCCGTCCTCGTGTCGGTGTCATACAATAACGACTTTTCTGTTTACTTTGGGTCGTTGGCTACCTACTTTGATATTGTTGAAAGTAGACTTGGGA
>JAHZNK010001297.1:0-14885 GCA_027744615.1 Lepidocyrtus cf. nigrosetosus NNG-2020 | reverse complement strand
TAACATTTACAAGTATGTATTTGAAAGGAATTATGTTGATGATTGTTTGGATAAGTGACTAACATTCAAATTAATATATCGATAAGAGCTTTCAGAATTACCGCCAATGTTTATAGCTTTCAATTGTGAATGAAAGGATTCAGTGTTCTATTGTTTTGGTTTAAAAGTTGAAATAAATGACGTAATATTCTAAATTGGCAATTATTTCTAATGATATTCTTTACAAGCGTTACTGCTTCTTACCTTCCTCGTTTTCCTTTTTATGCTTAAATAAAATCATAAATGTAAATTTCAGCATTTATTTTTAAATGTTTCTTACAGAACGATTTAAATCTGCAGGATACACATAAATAATGAAGTCAACTTTAACAACGATAATCGTGTAACGGTAGAATGACATGTAACTTACATTTAGCTTAATTGCATATTTACACATTATAATAATAACAATAATCTTATAGTAATGCTCTAAACAGACAATGAATCACATATTTTGATAATAATTCTTGTAGATAAACACTTTCTCTGCTTTTCCCTGGAATAACCGATCTGTACATATTATTGATTGCTTGCAAGACCTTATTAGAAACCATTCCATTAATTTTTAAAACAAAATCCATTATAAAAAAGGAAAAGGATAAAATTAAGTGCACCACGCAAAAACAAACGATTTAATACACAAAATATTGAATATATAAACTATATTTAGCTGCAAACAGGACTACAGAAGAAGGGTTATGGGATGGATTCCAAAAATTGGAAATAAGCAGTTTCAACTCAACGTGAAAAAATGTTGTTTATATTGCGTAGCTATACTTATTATGTAGGATAATTTCAATTTTCTATTAAATTTCACTAAACGAATACTCCTTGTTTGTCTCAATTTTCATAGCAAAGGACATTCCCTTTTCCGTTTTTTTGCTACAATTCATCATCGACTAGATTTTCGCAGAAAATCATGAAGGTTGACAAGCCCTCGTTAATCTATTTGTAAACATCAATAATACAGCAACAGCAATGACTTTCCAAAACAGCAATTTATTTAACGACTTTAGAAGCTTATAATGAAAAAAGTCGATTCAGGAAGTAATTGAACTAATTATACGCATATTATTTTTCGATATTACATGATAATCTCCATAAAATTATAATTATCATTTAAGGTTGAACACCAGTCATGCATATTATCCTATATGCATTAATTTAAAAGTTGAATTGTTTTATTCGAAATATAGGTGATGTATGATAATTACATTTCTACTTTACTACTTTATAAATAGTTATTTGGTATGTACAATACAATAAAATGCACAGTAAATTATATAATATGGCATCGTTTAATAAAAGTAGGATCATCTACCTCAGCCTTTTTTGATGGGGCCAATATTGGTAGAAATGAGCAATCCTACACCAGTGCTTTCATTTTTATAGGCTTTTGAACAAATCCGTGTGAATAATGAAAAGCATAACATTATCATCTTTGTAATTCATGGAGATTCATCTATTGATCAATTGATCATACGAAGGTCCTGTTTAAGTAATTATTGCAAAAAATTAGAATAAGTGTTACAATAGGAAACTTATTATTGGGTTAGTTAGATAATCAATTGAAAATATCACACAAATACTCATACAATTATATATTAGGAAGCTATATTAGGCATTCTCTATTTTCATTGCATCTGAGTTGTTTAAAAAACTCAAAATAATATTTAAATCTGTTAAAATGGGACCAGCATAAATCAATTCCTGTCCTTATACAATTAAAAATAATAAATTATTCAGTCAATATATTATAGTGATCCATTTTATCCTTCCCACCTCATTCATTGCTGTATACAAATATGTAAACTGATTATCTTTCGTAAAAAAGAGTTTTTTCTTTTGAATATTTAGTTTAAGAGCTGCGGTGTAGCTTTTTCTCATTTAAAACTTATTGTGACTTGTTTGGCTAGTATCCATAAAATGCTTTTGCTTATAATTATTGAAATTTGTTTTTTATATTGGTAATATTTTAAAATTATAGAAGTTTTGCGATTTTAAGAATAAATCCATTGCTTTGACCGATTACTTTTAAACTAGCATTGATTTCTATTGATATTTTCTAATTTTAATCCGCTAAAAATACTACACTTTTGCTCTACATCTTTTCAATTTAAAATCATGATAAATCTAGTGAACCTTTGACTCTCTCGTCCCCTTTTGTTCATTCATTATTATTCGGTTAATAGTAGTTTCATTTTTTTGCAATAAAAGAATAGTTCATATATCATAATATTCAGTATTTTTAAAAGTTCATATCTGCGAGTTCTTATACCACCTAAAGTAACAATGTTCTAACGCTATTTTGATTGAATTTTGTATGTTTAAATCTTAAAATACAAGATCAACTAAACTTTCTTCTACACGTTTCTAATTTTTCAAACTAATCACAACAGGTCTTAATAAAACTTTTACAAAGACAGTTTGCTAGCACTCTACTGTTTTAGACATTTATAATATAGTTTTTATTTGTGGTAAACATCACGGTATTTCTGGTATGATTTGATAATCAATCACGTGTTACAAAACCTTTCCCAGCAATCATTAAAAGTTGTGACGCGGTCATCAAAGTTAACGGATAAGTAATTCTTGTCCAGTCATTGTTAATTTTATTCGTCCATTCTCTTACTTCACGTTCAATTCAATTAGAAAGTTCTAAAATCATATTGTTAAAAGTCAAGCCTTTGTGATTGATTCAAAGGCAATTGTATTATTGCAAAGACAACGATAGCATTATAGTTGCTTGTTAAGACTTAAATCACCTTGATTATTCATGATGATCAATTGCATCGCCATTTTTGTAGTAGTTTTTGTAAATACTTATTCAATTTAACATTAAAGCGAATTTATAATTTAGCTTCATTGTAATATACACATTTTCTAGATAAGGATTTGTGATATTATAGAATTAGAATAGGTTGAAGTTATTTTTATATTAAAAAGACACAAGATTATATTGTGAACGTTCACTACGATTTTTACTACGTTTGTTTTTACAGGTATAATGTACAAATACAATCTCAATCAATTAGAAGATAATTTAATTATTGATACTAGTGGGAATAGTAGCAAACAGTCAAACTTTATATGACTTGAATGGCAAATAACGCACAATATGAGATAACACCAACTATAATGAAAATATTTATGTATGCCCTACTTGATTTTGTATAGGTAGACGGCAAAGTTGTGCTTTTTGGAACAGGCGAAGGCTTTATAACATTCTATAATGTAATTGAAGATGCTAACCTTTTTGCAATAATTATTCTAATTCTTTTATACTTGGCATGCGATGCTTGAAAAATTCTTTGGTGCCAGCAACCATTTTAAAAAACAATGCAAGTTCGTAATAAGTATTGATACAATTTACATTTAAAAACAATTTGGTAGAACAATAACAATCTCCATTTTAAAGTTAAGACCTTACTTTCGTTTTAGAAAACTTTCTAAAGACACACAGTACAGTACAATTACAGTAATAGTAAAATTTTTATGCAGATTTGGCTATTGTCATGTTTTAAAGATTTGCAACTTTTCAACACTTTGTTTACATCACATAATATGCCTCAAAGTCTGACGTCGATGAATATTTTTTAGCTTTCGTAAATTTATTACCTATGTATTTTGGGATAAATGCTGTTTTCTCCATTATTGTAACATGATTTTTGCAATTTTCAGAGTTTAATGGAATTATTTTTTCTATTTCGGTTCTTGTCTTGACACATCATCTTCAAAAGTTATTTGATGTCCTTGCAATGTTTCAATTTACTGAGGCAGCGGTACAAGCACTTGCACATATGAAACAGGGAAATATCCTGTTTTTCCATTCACCGATCCTTCATACCAGTTCTCATCAATACGGTTGATCAAAGTGATGGTTTCACCCTCCTATTTGTAATTGCATTAGAAAATCAATTAACTGAGACATTAGCCGAGTAACCACATTTTTGCTAAATATGATTATTTGCCATTATTTTTCACACTAACCTTGAGACCGAGTTCTCCTGGATTTTCTGGATCGAAATCATACAAGGCTTGGGCACAAGGTCCCGAATTTGCAGGAGTGCGTCCAGGGGAAGATTTTACAGGTGACGGAACTGGTGAAGCTATACCAAATAAAAACAACCAAGCAAATGTTAGAGAGATGTAGGGACACCAAACTACAAGGAATGATTGTTCGACTTGACTTTCAGGGATTGTTGAGTATTTTAGTTTAAGGCTGGGTAAAATGTTTCTACAAAACATATATTGGCAATTGTTTATTTATGATGTCTTTTACCGTAAAGATAAATAGAAAAATATGAAACGACACAACTGTAATCGAAGTAATAACAAGAGAGTAACAGATAAACTTCTTCCACAAATTAGCTACACATCTGTATACAACGTAGTCACAATACCACAGTAAAGAAAGGTAAAAGGTGAGTTGATAAAGAAGCTTCCGACAATTTGGCATAAATGTAGTAAAAACATTAAAAGAGCTATTCCGTTTTTCCCATAACAAGGAGTAACATTGATTTTAATAAAGATAAGCAAAGCTTCCCCCAATGAAGAAAAAGAAAGAATATATAGAGTTACTAGAATAGTAGGTAGGTAATAACAATACGCAACGCTTATATCGATTAAGCCTTCAAATCATTGTAAGATTTTACAGAGAATCCCAGGTATTTTTATAATTTCCATCACTGGTATTAACATGATCACTTACAAAAATGGGATGGATGAATAGTGAGTAGTAAAGGACAAGGGGTTTTACAGTTTACAAACTAGTACTTATATTTTACCATTAGAGGATTTCGGTGGATTGCCAGCAGGGAATAGAGGATCCCAATCCTGCTGTGATTTAGGGTTGGCAGGAGATGGTAACGGAGATCTCTGTGGAGTTGTTCCTAAGCCCATATAACCAACCAACAAGATATATCTCAAAATTTACTTTTGTGAGAAAATAGATGGAAAGAATACATGAGTAGTAGGGAAAAGCAATCAACAGGAGAAGAACCACAGAATTGTTAATAATAATAAAGCACAGACAAAATATTCAGGAAAAAAAGAGGAAAAAAACGTTCGTAATCTGGAAAGCAAATAGGAGTCGCAATAGAAGAGAAACCAATACATAATGCAAACAAAAGAAAAACACAAAAGTTCTGTAAAGAATAACGAAGATTATCTGTACTATTGATATTTTAAATCGTAGCTCGTTACTAAAATACTCAAGCAAAAACTGAATAATAATTTCAACTCAAATAAATAAATATAAAAAGCAAAATTATACGCATGCCTTTGGCTGGAGGGAAATGGACAAGATTATTGGCAGTTGGAAAATATGGAGGTGGAGGCCCACCATTCAATGTTTCTCTGCCTGAGTGATCCGAGTGACCATCATTGACATCCAGTGTCAAATCGTGAACCGTCTTTGGTTGGAACTCTCTCTTGGGTCTTCGCGCTGCTTCTTCTCGCCTACAAAAATGCATCATCATTACAAAGATCAATAATCAAAGTTTCATTACTTTTGAAACAAAGCGTATTTAGAAAACGGCATACTTTTCGTTCAGCGTTTCCACCAAATTAGACAAGATCTCTGTACATTGTTTGTGATATTCCAACAGACATTCTGCAAACGTCGCCACTTGTGATACTTGCTCAATCTGCAAAAATAATCCAAGGAGAAACAAATGCATATTTATATATTTCGAAGGATATTATAACAAGGAGAAAAATAATTATGAAAGTATCAAAGCCATCACTTACATCATTCTCCAGAAGATTGTACATTCCCATCTGTGCCAAATGTAAACTTTCAGCAAACTTATCCTCTGCCAGTTTGATTTCATCATCTGTAATATTAGTTCCTGTGTATCAGTATCCAGTTCAACAACATCCAAAACAACAAATGCCAACAACAACAGAGAGAACGGAAATGGAGAGATGGAAGGTCGAGCAAACAATACGTGCCGTTTCGTATTGCCAACCATCATTGTCATCATCATCAACGGTTTCCATATTATTTTATATACAACGATGAAATTGTATACAAAAGTGACAACAGAAGCGTCAATCAATACATAAGGATCCGTGCAAAGTTTTACAAGCCGTTCCAACATCAATCAACCAAAGAGGGTTACAAGGGTTGGGACCAAATATAAAAACAAATCAAAATAAAAAGAAAGAAATAAGCGCTTGTTTCTTACAAAAATATTGATAAATAATTTGAAAATAATACAAAAAACTACAAAATAATTTGTAATGTTATATTTTAACCTGGAAAATTATTTGAAATCAAATGGCATAATACTGGTTTGTGCAATACTTACCACGTACGTTTTTAATAAAAGCTTTTTATATTATCTAATTAAATTACCAGCTTTGACTCGACTACGCTTATTCGGACAGTTTACCATAATATTATTTTATATATTATTAAAAATAATACAACAACTTACAAAAAACTTACGGACTTGGGTTGAGGTTAACATGAAATATGTGCGATGGCATCAATCAACCGTTTCACTATTACGTTTTTATGATGCAATATACTACAGCAGTAGAAAAAGTGGGACAAGGGTACTAATACCAATAATATTGATATCATCATATACAAAAATAGCAATGGTGCAACTTGAACATGGGATTTGAATTATTTAGATTGCAGCAGTGATTTTTTCATTTTGAAAAATAATATTCTACTATTTCTAGTTAAAAATTAGTTTACCAGGAACTGGTCTGCCAAGATGCGAAGGGCTTCCGAATGGACTCCCCTGAGGACTTTTCTTTGACTATCAATCAACCGTTTCACTATTACGTTTTTATGATGCAATATACTACAGCAGTAGAAAAAGTGGGACAAGGGTACTAATATCAATAATATTGATATCATCATATACAAAAATAGCAAAGGTGCAACTTGAACAGGGGATTTGAATTATTAGATTGCAGCAGTGAATTTTTCATTTTGAAAAATAATATTCTACTATTTCTAGTTAAAAATTAGTTTACCAGGAACTGGTCTGCCAAGATGCGAAGGGCTTCCGAATGGACTCCCCTGAGGACTTTTCTTTGACATTGAGATTGAGGGCACTAGTGTATCAATTACGATTTACATACAAACAAAAGAAAGAAAACGTCATGCTCTCCTCTTCGTAAATTAATTAATTCATGCCATATTAAACTGTTAAATATAAAGAGCTAATTAATAAAAAATAAAATTACAAATTGAAATACATGTTTAAGATAATCTTTGAAAAATACTTATCTTAACTTTCTTTTCATTCTACGCATGCATTAAAATTACTAAAACTTAAAAGTTGCACCAGAATTAATTTGGAATCATGATTTAAAATGATATAGAATTATAAATAGAGTGATTTTAAAATATTTTTGTAGCTGCTTGGGTAAAAAATTAGTTACGAAAGGCGGCATGGCATGAGAGTGTGTAAAGGTGCGAGCAGCGAACGAACGAACTCCAACCAAATCGGGATTGTGTAGAATTTGCGCTTAGCGGAAACCCATTAGTTTTCGCTTATCATCATCATCAACTGACGGCTTTCTCTTTAAGATCAAACTCGCGGCAATAAATTAGTAATGTTCCTTACAGTTAATGGAAAAAATTGTTGGTAAGGAATATCTTTTCTTACCCGTACCTTTCGCTTGCTTCCTCTTTTTGCAATCAAAGTCAAGTCGGCGACCTTGCAACTTTTTACGATGGTGCTGGAATAGAATAAAAGAACAATAAATACAAAATAAAACGTAATATTAAGATTACAACATAAAAGGACATTTAGCAAGCAATCAATATTTCCAGTCCTTGTACAAAATCTACAAATCGCAGACAATCTTACCATAACTTCTTTTAAATCTTTTGTTTGTAGATGATGAAGAGGTTCCAAAAAGTTCTGCTTTACATTGTCATCCAATGAGTATTTATTATCGGCCATTTGTTTCAAACTTTCACCCATTTCAATCAGTGTTTGAGCTTTAGGGTTTTAACAAGACAAAAATGATTAGGTACTTGTGTAGTTTTCCAAGAATTAGTTTCAGCTTGTCATGCAAAATCTATTCAGGAATGTTGTCTGCCATTCACAATGCTTGTCACTGTCTTTCATGAATATAAAAAGTTAACATTTTAAAATTTTGATAGCTTAAAACTAAACAAAGATGCACTTTGTACAAAAAATATATGAAATGGTTGAAATTACAATGCTGAAGAGACTTTGCAAATTATGCTTTGGACTTACTTTTTCCATGTCCATGAACTCATCATCGAGCTTAGTTCCTTCGGCGCCGCCAATCTTCTCATTCATATACTAAAAGAAAAAACAAAATGAAAGTAAAAAGATTGCTCATTGCTACTATTTATAAAAGCCTTAACATTAGCATGAATCTCCAAAACTTTTGGGTCATTTAAAAAATCAAGTTATAAACACTCTTTTCATTTGATGTTTTTTTTAGATTTTCTCCCTTCTGTAAATTGGGAGCTTCAACACAAATCTCATCAGCTAAAATTCATCTCATTACATTTGCAAAGCATTAAAAATCGATGATACAGAAGTGTTTAAGAAGTACTACAGTTGCACTACTTTTACTTTTTTCAAGAACAACTACTACAAAAAAACCTTTTTGCTTTGATAAGGAAATCCGGTTCCTTTTCCATTATTACCCATTTAATTTGCTCTGCGAGAAACATTTTACGCTGCTGTAGTTGGCTCTGCATGCATCGCAAAAAGCGCATCTTTCCATGTGGAAGCAACAACGACAAGAACTACAGTAAAAGTGAATTAACAAAATATAACAAAACGACATCACCATCATCATTCTTTTGAAGATCTATTCCAGCGAGCCAAAAGAAAAGTAGTAAGAGCAAAGAGAAAGAATCTCCGTCTATCCTAATCCTCCCTACCTTTCTCCCTTTTAGCCTTTCATTCTCATTTCCAAATCTCCTTCATCAATCCTTCTGCTCTAAGGAAAAACATTGCATTTAACAAATAGGGCATTCCTCTATCCATAAAACCAGCAATAATAATAGTAGAGCAAGAAAAGCAAAATAGGGAATCCACATGAGCCTATTAACTTTCTCTCCTTCTTTCACTTCACTTATTCCTCCTCTTCTTTTGTGTTCTCTGTTCCCAACACAATTTTGTTATGTACTAAAAGCAATTTTGCCATTTTCGATCTCTGGAATTCCCAACAAACACAACAAACATGAAAACGCAACTGGAGAGTATAGTGAGTCAATAGAAAGGTCTTAAAAACCCAACCCAGAGACACACAAGAGGAGAAGAAGGCACAAGTGTCTTCCTGTAAAAACATATCATCAGAAGCTGCATTAAAAACAACATCAACGACATGATCATCATGAGCATCATTAAAGAAAAGGACCAAGTAAAGTACCATCACAGAGCATCGTGCCACCATCACAACATACTAAGATTTCAGGACTTGTAACATCATCACTCTAAACCAAATATAGCAAAAATGCCACAAAATTGAACCCCATTTACTACCTATTTAGAAGACCTTTAGAGTAAATGAAGATTTCTCTTAAAACTCTCCCATATACTGTAGATTATCAGAAAAGTTTAATCCAAATTTTACCTAATCTAATCGTAAAAAGGACTACATGGGAATTTAGCAAGACAACCAAGCCCAAGCCTGCCATTGTATTGTCTCGGTTCCTACTTATATTCCAGAGAAAGCAAAAAGTTTTTAAATGAAAGGATAGAAACTAATCTATTTTAGTAAGTTTTGTTGGTCTATTGCACAATTTTTCGTTCCAAATTTACCTTCTGTTTCATCTCGCTTTTTCTTACTTCTATTCATGTTTTCCAAACAATATTTTTCTTTTGTCTTTCTCTGCCTTTCCATTCAACCAGCAAAGTTTGCTGTCTAACAAAAAAAAATAAACAAAAATAAACACTCCGTTTTCTCTTCATTTTTCCTCGTCGTGTAAAACAGCTCATGTTACGTTTACTTTCCTTCATTTTCTTCGCTCCTCCACTTTGCTCTAATAGAAAAGGTTGCCTGGCCTGCTCTAAAAGCTTAAATGCTTTCCCCGTTTACTACTTTACGCCATTACTGTACCTACAATAATATTATATTATGCATAATAGTAATAATATTCTTCTTGTTGTCTAGAGTTTAAGCTCATTTGGATCGGCTATTTGGTATTTAAGATGATAGTTTTTGTAGGCTTCAGTGAATATGTATGTACACGCTCGCCATTCATTCTTCTTACTTACCACCAACATCTCATTTTCATTATGTCAAGTGGAAACACATCGTCCTATTTCATAGGAATCCATTCTTAAAACATTTCCTCTTTATGTATATCCATTCCATCTTGACTTTGCTTCTAGTTTCCTAACACCAAAGAAAATTTATCGATCCGTATAGCATTTACTACTAAAAACTATACTATATTAAACTCCTTCTGTTTCCCTTTAGTCGGTCTATTCTTTCACAAAGATATGTTCGTTTATGTTTTTATAGTAAGCTTTATAGAAGCATTCGGGCTTAACGTGATAGGATCTCGAATGTGTTGCTGCGAGAGAAAGGCAGAGTGAAAGAAGAGTAAGGGACACCAAAATAATGATAGTATTTTTACTTACGTTTTACTTACTTCTTTCTTACTAGATACATATTAGGCATTTTACTATGTTTTTGTGTACAGCGGGAATCTGGGTCAAGTCAATGCCAATTCCCTAACTTTCTTCTTTTTCCTATTCCAACATCAAGTTTTTACTCCGGCATGAGAAAAGAGCGAGATGGAGACTGACCACTTTTCTTTCTTTGCACGATTCATCTCAAAAAGTATGTATTTACCTATTTCCTGTCGTAAAAAATACAAGAACTAGACCTAAAGAACTAAAAACGTTTTTCATCATTCTCTTTTCTTTTTATCATTTTTTTCTTCTTAGCTTTTCTAAGGATTCTTGCATCCTTTTGTGGAATGCGTGATTCTTCATAAGAATTTTTTTGTCTGGCCACATGAAAACATGATGTAACTCTTGCTAAAAGATTTACATGATTTATATAAATGGGCTTTTTAGATTAAAACAGCAAAACAGCTGAAATATATTCCTGATTTCTTTTAAAAATGAAAGCACAGAACAGACAGAAAGAAAAGAAAGTAAAATATTAGGGGATTTCTGTTGCTGGACTTTTCATTTTTCATTGAAGGTCAGAAGGAAGTATAAAAACTATTTTTGGCAAAAGATATTTTTCTTTGGCAATGTATGCCTAATTGCGCATACATACGAAAACAAAATGCAATGATGCACTTGTGATTTTCCCCCTTCGCTGTAGAATTTGACGTAATTCCGGGTAATGTTTAGAAACATTTAATTATGTGTAGTCATATAATGTGCTTTAAATCTTTCAAAACCTTTAATTATCTCATCTGCAGTTATTTTTTAGAAGTAATAATAATTCATATTATGTACCTGGTCCACACTACGCAGCTTATAGGTTCTGGCACATGAATGAAAAACTTTTGGCATGTGAAGTCTCTATATAATATCTCTAAAAAATAATCTTCCTCTCTATTGAAATTCTTCTTCTGTTGTTCTGCCTAGTCCATAAATTCAAAATAATTTCAATTGGAAGAGATAAAGATAGGCAGTTCCTCTTTCCTGTTTGTTGTGTGATGTTAATGCAATGGTGTTATATTTACTATGTAAATGTAGCAGAATAGAAATGGAGAGTCCTTGAGAAAAGTTTTTGCTTTTGGTTCTGCAAAGTGTAGATGAATTACTAGCAAAAGACTCAAGTTGAGAAAACGAGTACTGAAACAGAATGAATGACTTGGCATTAATTTATTTTGACTCAATAAAATTTTAAGAAGTACACGACAAGTTCAATTTGCAAAAGAGATGAGATGGAGAAAGGCAACATGATGAATGAATCTTCTTTCATTTTGCCTTAATAAAAATGCAATAGCATGTACATATTGTAATGGTTCGGTAGTTTCCTGTATAGTTTGTTGATTCAGTTGTTTTTTTCAAGTAATATTTCAAAATATGTACTATCTACCGTAACAAGATATAACAGTAAAGATTCCAGATTCTTTTATGTTAGTAAATCAAACCGACTCTCTTTCGTTGCTTGTAAAAGTTCTTTTTTCTAGCAAACTCATTTCAATGCATGAACTTTTTACTTTGACAATCTTCTTTTGAAAGAGTTACGCAGAAACTTTATTTATGCAAGAAAGTTGCAAATTACATTGGGAAATACACAAAAAATGAAAACTAATAGTAAGTATAGTATAATGATTCAGGAAAGTTGAGAATGAAATGGATTGTTGAAGAAGGGTTAATGCTAAACAATTCATTTCAAATTTTACATGAATTTGATAGATTAAAGTTGTAGGATTTCAGTAGTAATTTAACAAAGCTTTGTCGATTGCTATTGCAAGTAAAGTTTGGAATAAACGTTTTCAACGGTTGATGTAAATCTACTATTAGAATAACGATTTCCTTGTCATTGTAAAGATATTTTAAAATGTTTAGAAACCTCATTATTACATTTTTCCTTCTGAATTTACCGACACACATGCAAAATACATCATTTTTTACTTAAATACTCAAAATGTCGTTCCATTAGCAAAATTCGAGTTCAGTTCACTTGTTGAATAGTGTAATTACGTAATTTAATTAGAGAATTTTTTAAAATTTTCTGTTTCCTGTCAAGTTTATAATACTCATTTTTAAAAACAATATATTGAACTTTTCAATGTTATTTCTCTTACAATACCCATAGGTTCTTGTTAAAATGTATTATAATTTTAAATGAGGTCATTTGATCACATGCGTTCCACCTAACAACAGGTGTGCCCTCGCAGAACTACTCAATTTAAACCGAAAAATAATTACTTGTAATATTACAACTAGCACAAAGGATATAATAGAAAAACACGATTGCTTACCTGATTGGCCTTGTTAATCTGCTTACGAAGACCGGAGAAAGCCATCTTGACAGGATTTGATTTTTTCTTCTCGTGGTAGCACTAAAAAGCTGTACAAAGCACCTTTATTTGACCCAACTGTGCTTTCCAACCCCTTCTTCCTTTCCACTTCTACAAAAGACTTTCCCGTCTTCTCTCCAACAAAGAAGTAATTCCAGTCGAGCTCTCACTTTTTTATATTTTACTTTCAATAAAATATATATTTCTGAAATAAAAAGACACGTCAAATCACAATTTTTAACAAATATTCACTAATTCTTTTCCTAAATTCCTTTCGCCTTTTTCTCATTACTTTAATTTAAAATGATTCACCCAATATAGAAATTCAATTTTATTTCTAGTAGCACTTTCTAATTTTCCTAATCTTTCATTTATTTTTATGAAAATGGAATAGACAAAAGAGGATTAAACAGGAGCACTTCTCTGTTCATAATTATCTTTATCTTCTGAAACTATCGCTATGAAGAAGATCACAACTTGTACACAAGCACACACATAGAACAGAGAACAACTTGATCATCTCTCGTCTACTTTTTACATCCTCTTTTTTCTCCTCTTTCGCTTTCTCCGCTCCTTTTTATTAATACACACCCAGGAGCAAGAAAAGTAGAGCCAAAACGCCCTATTCCTATTCTCTCTGCTTTCTCCGTCAGCTCCGTTTCCCTTCTAGTTTGCGTGTTCCTCCTCCATGTGAAAGCAAGCCATACTCTATACATCCAACTCTCTTGGAATATATTGGATTACAAGTTCTGCACTTGCTCCCTTCCACACTTTCTTCTCCAGGTCCACGTTACTTTTCTCTTTTCATATACAGACGATGTCTATTATAATAGTTTCCAAAGCGGGACTACTACAACTATAAAACCAACGGTATATAGTATTTTAGTTGGCTGATGTGCTTTGCCTTTTGCAAAACAAAATTTCAGCCAAACGCCAACCAAACTCGATTTTCTCTTTTAACAAGAGGACAATGCCATATAATAGCAAAATCACCCAGAGACTTATTTTCCTACCATGATAATAATACTTGCGGGTAGGTATACAAACATACGGGAATGACAAGAAAAGAAAGGGCTTCTTTCCAACGTTTGTTCAAAAGCAGTATGGAAGTTACCATCCATGTTGGAATGTAAAAACAGGAACAGTAGCTAAAGTAATCACCATCATTGTAATTTCATGATATTCTACTCTCGTTCTTTGCTATCCTTGGGTGCTGTGCCTAGTTTTTTATTTTCTTTTGCTTCCTGTATAAATACTTTCCTGCTTCCTTCACAAAAGCTTAAAAGTTAAGCTGGGAATCTTTTTTTCTTACTTCCAACGTTCTTCGCTTTCTCGATTATTTTCCCATTTTTACTTTTTTTCGCAAACACACACGATGTGGATTGAATTGGTTTGGTTTGGAGAAAGATTGTGGGGAAAGTGGCGACTTTAGCTGTCAAGCTTTGGCTTTTCATATAGATACTTGTTCGGATAATATTTTATATACATTTCCAGATACACTCAATGTTCTCCCACTCACCCACAAACACACTACAATAAAACGAAGTGTTTCAAACCTTGCATGAAACTCAAACATGATACTTTCATAATGAACGCTGGAAAATGTGGTGGTAATATTTGCAAGGAATAAAGGGCTCAAGTATACACGATGGAATTTTTTCGTTTTTCATTTGGGATTACGAATAATAACATTGAGTAATCTATACATGCTTTTGACTAAATGGACAAAGCCATCAAAGTATTATTATTATTACAATCTTGCTCGCTCGCTCCTGTTATAATCATTACTATTATTTACGATGATTTTTCCGCTTTTGTAACTCTATGTTATGCAATTCGATAGACAGGTTAAGTTTTACTTGTACTCTTGCAACGTTATTTGTTCAGC
>JAHZNK010001296.1:0-14216 GCA_027744615.1 Lepidocyrtus cf. nigrosetosus NNG-2020 | reverse complement strand
CACGTAAGTTTGCCAACTTTGGATAATCTAATAAATATGCCCGTTTTATTTTTGCAACGGTACGCAACAATTTTTAACGACCGACCGCCTTGTCTGCAAAACTGAGGTAGAATGTACTAAATACATTCGGTTTTTGTGAGGAAAAGAAATTAAAATAGCGTTTTATATGGTCCACGACATGCAAGCAAAATAAATTATTTCACAAGGGATACAAAATTGCTGACTATGTTTTTATGACAATAAGTCATTGATGTGTAGGTACATATCATCCATCAGACATTCCCTTCATTTACTTTTCTACCCTATCTATTAGCAAAGATTGGCGAAGAAGTCATTTCTCATGATCCCATTAATATCCCCACTTTTGACTTCATGTGAGTCACTCTCTGTGTCTGGGAGATCAAGCATTTCTGCTTTTCTTACTCTTCCTTCAACAAAGTTGACTTTACATCATATTAAAATCACAGAAAGCTAACATCTATTATATCAGTAGTTGTGAAAACTATGTGAAACAAAAATTTACCACGGAAGATATATATGACGACAATTTTGCGAGGAAAGTGTTTCTCCGAGAGGAATGTTTGATAGTGAAATTATCACATATATATAGTTGCTTAATGTAGTGAAGTTGATGTTACGTGACTAATGCGAAATTTCTAATAAGAATTTTTGGCGGTAGGTGGGATGATGGCATATTAGCAAAACTAAAGAAATATATGGAATGGAATAAGTTAATTTGATTCACGCTGGGTTCCAATAGGAAAAATAGAAAACGGTTATCTCTGTTGACTCGTCCTAAAATATAAGTGCATGTAATGCAGACAGTTAGCCTTTTAGACTAGTAAAAATGTTCAGCACTGATTGAATAGTGCTTCCATTATCAATAGTGCTATCATTATTATGCAAATATAACTCGATTAGTGAATACGCAGCATGCCCTGAAAGATTCAAGACATAATGTGGAGGTTGATGATATTTTTAGAAACTATTAGAAGTTGATTTAGTCCAACTCTTGCTGCTAAACGTCAACGGGTATGCTATATGCGTTGGAGGAAAACTACACGAAAGAGACATGTAGCCTCCATCAGAAGAATGCAAGGCAACTCCTATCCTTGTTGGCAATTTTTATAAAATGAAAAATAAAAATGTAGAGCAAAGCTATCATTTTGTAGTGTAATTTACAAACTCAAATTATGACAAGAAGAAAGCATCAGTACCATTGGTGTAACCTCTTACGAAAATGCAGCAATCTAATTAATTGCAGTTGCAATCACAGGAGCAGAAAGAGTGGAAAAAGTGGCATTTTGGCTTGTGTTTATTGAAATCATGTTATTATTGCATGCATCTCTGGAAATTTAATTAGACGTCCTTTATAATTTTTGTCTTTGGCATCCTTTCTTTTCCGAAGCCTTCTCAACATGCATTGAAAACTGTTTCTATTTATAATTTTTTAACAGACATGTTTCGATGATATCACTATTATCAAGACATGCTAGGTAACTTACTTTAGTAGAACACTAATTTAACTGCTCTCAGTTCTACCTCTATTAAATAATTTATTCTGAAGTTACAAGAAACAAAATTGTGGGACATAGTCAATCACTCGACAGTGTCGCTAGAAAATCTAAAGTTACATACAAAAGCACTCCACTGCAGGTTCAGGTTTTATTATTATTGCATGCGTTTTTCTTTTGTAGAGACAGTGGTAGTAGGAACTGGAACCAAAGCAAAAGAGAGGCGTGAGTCTTTAAATCACAATTGCCTCTAAGGCCACTTTAGCAGAAGCACTTGAGATAAGTGTGCACGATGATAAAATTGTTTATAATGGAAATGGATGGTAATGATGACGGTGATGATCATCACCACTGCACGTTCTATCTAACAAGAAAGAAAAACAGAGCAAGAAAATCTCCGGCTGTGCCGATGAAAAATTTCATTTTTCTCCTTCAACTTATTTCAAGCACACTGAACACGAAAGCTTTCATAAGAAACTGCATAATGTACGAATTGTTGTCTTCCGCACACTTTTTGTTGGAAAGCTATATGTAACAATAATTTTGGTTTACATAATTTTGACTTAACAATAATACTAATAAAGTTTATAGGGTATTGAAAAAATCTATGTGCATATTAGGCTGATGCTCAGAGGAGAACGCGAATTTCTTACTTTTTTATTCAAGTTAGTTTAAGCACGCGATTGCCAGTGATGTACATGAAAAGCAAGACCAAAAAGAGTGGTTAAAGACGAGTGTTCTTATTTAGCCACTATCATAAAGTAATAATGGCTAACTCCCTGAAAGAGGTGTGTGAAGAATGGAAGAATGATGACAGATTGTTTGGTTCGCTTCCAAAAGGAAGCCAACTCGAAGTTTCCTTTGTTGCTTTCTCCTTGTCTATTCATTCATAGAGTATCCTTTATAAAATTCTATTAAATTAAAGAAGAGGTGAGTTGAAAACGAAGGGTGGAATAAGGATGAATGAGTTATACTGAAAATAATGGTAAACTTTTGTTTGGTTAGCAGAATACAATGACGGATGGTTATGTTTGTCATAAATACAAATTAAATTTCTGTTTTATCAAAACCGAAGTAAATATGTTTAATAATATCCATGTGGAGGGGCGACAAGTAGCTTGAGATGAAAGAGATGGATAATAATTCTAAAAGGTACTTGACATACCAAACTGGTTTCGAGCGAACTCTTCCCGGGCTTTATTGCTTACCGTTGTTGTTTTCCTAAACAAACGTGGTTGGAATTATGTAGTTGTAAATAGTTGCGGCTACTTCTGCTACTATTTTAGGCTCCCAGTTTTTGATGTAGATTTAATAATGTTAATGGACTGCTTGCCTTTCTCTAACAAACCAAACCTTTGATGATCAAGATGAATGTATATGGGAAACGTTATGTGAGGGTGGGTATGATCCACGTCATGGCTATATTGTATCTACCTATATGCCAGACGAATTTATTTAACTCTTATGAAATAAATTATAAGTATGGTTATGAGAAGGCTGCTAATTAAAGTTGACAAATGAAGAACATGCGATATAGAAAGGACTCGGCTCATTATCCTTGTTTCGTCAGCAGAAAGAAGAGGGATATAGTAGTAAGTATTTATATTTTTCAATGTGAGCTTTTAATTGTCATCATTTTAATTGAGAAACACTGTAATAAAGATTTTACTTTACTTTACTTTACTTATCAAATTTATGTGGAGAAGAACTGAATTGAGCAATGCAGTTCATGCCAGAGACCTTTAAATTAATGTCTAACAGGTACAGACAAAATTGTTTGCTAATTGACATTTTAGTCGGAATATAATTAAGTCATTATTATTTTCAATTCATAAGTATTATGAATGACTTCACAGCTATTCAGTGCTTTCTAATCAAATACGTTAAACCAGTAGTAGAACAGCATAATATATTCTGCTATTCCTGTGATACCTTAGTTCGAATAAATTGCTTACCAAATTAAATTTAAGAAAGAGAATGACCTTTAAGGTTACAATAGCTGAAATATAATGTTGTGCTGACTTGCCCATTCATTTGTTTTCAAAGAGCATTAAATTGCCGTAAATCATGCTAATGACCACTCTTCTTTGTCCATTGAATACATGGGGTTATTGTTGTAAAATAGAAAAGTTTATTTAAAACCTGTTGAGCTATTATTCATCTTCTTGGTCGAACTGCCAGTTTCTATTACAACATAATGATGATATTTGCTTCTACATTAGCAAGGAACCCTGCCCACTTAAACCCATTCTTATGTGTGAGGTTGGGAAGATGGTTGTGTGTTTAAAAGCCATTTCACTAAAAACAGCGCTGAATTGATGTACATTTGGATTGTTTATTTGTAGGGGAGACCACAACATCAGCATATCTATATTTTCTCTGTGAGTTACTACCTCTTTTCGTGATGACGATGGAGTATGTTAAGATGGATGATAAATTGCTTTTACCCTTCACACATTTAGCATGCCTATTATTGCTGTAAAAATAATGGAGGTGGTTACAATGTAAGAGGAAATACGAATCAACAATAGATTGTAATAATAAGCAATACATTAGAAATGGTACTTTTACGCACAAATGATAAAAAAGTGAATTGAGAAAAAAATCTTTTTACCAGTAACCAAAATTAAAATAAACAAGTTTGAATAGGGATGTGTTTTATCCATTACGCGCCAGTTAAATAAAATACGAAAAAGACAGCGTTGACAAGAAAGAAAATACGGAACAAGTGTACAAGAAAGTAGGAAAACTGATTTCATAATAAGCTCATCTAATAATGAAATGGAGTATTTTTCTTTCGATATTGAAGTTGTTGATGATGTTGGTATAGAATTGAGAATAAACAGTTCAGCTTTCCACTTGCTCATGGGCTGTTGCTGTTCACCATCATCATCATTTTTTCAGAAGTTGCTGCTCTGCTTTATCGTACTACTCCAACTTCCAAAACTCCTTCGTTCCAATGGAGATGAGATAGGAAAAACAGGGAGTAGAGAAAGCTAGATGGATACAACGAAAATGGAAATGGAACCTTGATGGATCTTTGTGGAAATTGGTTGTTATATGAGACAAGATGCTAAGTAAATTGGGCGTCTACGGAAGTGAGCTTGATAATGGGCTTTATGGATCTTTCTGCCTACGATTTTCCTTTCGTTTTTGGAGAGAGCAGGTAGGCAGTTGGAAATGGAAAGAAAGCGGATAGATAGATAATGCGTAATAAGCATATAGGATAAAATGATTGTGGTTTCTCTTCGGATAACTGCAAAGAAGGGATTAAGGTGGTTTATCCAGATTCTAGCTTTACTTCTGGATTTTTTAAAGACAAGATGTAGAAGCCAGGGGCATTTTCTCTTGATGAGAATTGTAATGCGATGTAAGATGGTAAAAAAAACTTTTTTTATAGATTGGATGTAAAACTAGATGGAACAAAATACAATAGCAATAGGTAATAAATAAAACTTTCCTGGCTATGTACTTTTTATTTATACATTTATTGTTTTTAAAAGGTTGCACTAAAATATATATCGGTTGGGGTTGGATTATATCCAACTCACTGATTCT
This sequence comes from Lepidocyrtus cf. nigrosetosus NNG-2020, assembly GCA_027744615.1. Taxonomy (NCBI): domain Eukaryota; kingdom Metazoa; phylum Arthropoda; class Collembola; order Entomobryomorpha; family Entomobryidae; genus Lepidocyrtus; species Lepidocyrtus cf. nigrosetosus NNG-2020. Next base: position 9,144 of record JAHZNK010001296.1, on the reverse strand, counting down.
GCTTTATTGGAAACTTTCTATGTGTTTGGCCGTTGTTTCTGGATTAAAGAATTGAGCATAAGGAAAAGTTTTTTTTGCTTGTTCTTCTTTTTATTTTGCGCTTTAGTTTCTCTTCCATAAGTGGAAAGTTAAAGTTCTGCTAACGAAGTGTATTACATTTTTAATATTATGTATTACACAAGGGCTGAGATTAATCCATTTATCTTCTTATAAAACTGCTCTCTAATCTGCATTTTAACCTATCTTCTAGCCAGCAACAGTTAAAAGCTTGTTCATTACTACGACGAAATATGTAGCAAATAGTGTCGGAAGTGGCTTTCTTTTTTAAAAGGTATAAAATACATTTTCCACAACTCTGTACACTTTGACTCAGGTTTTATTTTCCGTGTGTTGGATCGGATCGTATTTCATTTGCTGTAAATATTAGGTGTAGAACATAATGTAAGTTGTGAAAGTTGCAGTTAAATAAAACATTGCATCAATATGTACAGTGTAACTATATGTATCATGGACCGCATCGCCGGGTTGGTTTCTGAAATTTGAGTAGAACCTCGTCGCTGCTGTCGTGTTCTTTATGAAAAAACTTGTTTAGTTTGATCTCTTAACAAGATAAGATTAACTAAGTTTATCTTGATGGTGGTGGTCGTGGTGCTAGGAAAGGTGCTTGATGAAGTGAGTGCAATATTCTACGATGCTGATCAAAGTGTGTTACCTACCTCTAAGTACGAGTATGCTGATTAGACACATTAGACCGACGAGAAACAATAAATAAAAGTTGTGACAACAGCTTAAAGAAGTAAATATTTTTAAAATCAATTAATGTATAGTTGACGTAAACAAATGAGCATTGTAGAACAAATGTCAAAATTCGTAACGTGGTCTGAATTATAAACCTTTTTGTGATATACATGATATAAGAATTGAGCGACGTATGGAAACTTAAATTTTTCTTTCAATGTCTGCATACTCTCGTTTTCATTTTCTCTGCACACTGAATAATTTTGTTTGTCATCCATCATGAATCATATGAGTAATCTTCTTACTTTTGAATGAGATTGTACTGATTTAAATTTATTTTTGGCGTAAATTAGGGCGTCGATAAGGTATACTGAATAAAATACTTTAGAATCAGGAAAGAAAAGGACATAATAATGTCCTTCATTTTTCCTTTAATCTTTATGAAGGGAAATAATGCATGCAGTCATACAATACATGGTTATATAGTCCTCACGTTAGGCAAAACAGATTACGGGCAAGAGAATATGGTCACTGAGTGATATAGTGATAACTGCATTGTATGTTGCCAATAAGTTTGCTTGTCTGTCACGACCGGCATTTCACGTAGTAGACGTTAGCTCAGCTCAACTTGCAGAGAGATAGGGACATATAATTAATGAATGTGTGCTCTTGAGATTAGGGTCGACCGAGCTGTTATCGAAACTAGGGAAGAAGAGAGGTTATGTAAACTCTGTGGCAGTGGTATAACTGGCGTTAGAAGCAGTTATTAAATGAAACCAACATCCTGCCACCGGAACTCACTTTCCTGAAGACTTAGTGGACGCATATTAGCCAATAAGGTTTTTGCTTATCTCCTCAAAACAGAAAAAATATACAAAACATGAAGGAAAAGTAAACCGTGCTTTTGTATTTCGTTAGAAAAATGGTATTGGATCCAGCTGGTGACACTGCACTTTGAAACCATTTTTCAAAAGGTAGCAAAATGATCTTCACACTTGTTAGGGTACTTATTTGTCGTGTATTAATAGGCAATGGATTGGTACAAGTTCATTTTTCATTAGGTTTTCCAAGCAGATTTGAGTTTTAGTAAAAGTATATTTTTGTTTTGAACTCTGTATAAATATTTTATAATTTACATCCGCCGTTGCCGTTGCATGTCTGGTAGGAAATGCTGCAAGTTGTGATTGTGATGCAATAAGTAAAATATTTTTGTCGATGAGATTGCAACAACGATGCATATGTTTTGAAAAGACAGAGGGTAAGAGACGGAAATAAAAACTTAAAAAGTGCAAGCTTGAAAGAATATCGGTTGTGCTGAGTGCAATTGAAAAAAACAAAAAGTGGGGAGAAATGACGGCGTCGGAGAGTAGTAAATGTTTCATTATTCTCAAAATTGCATTATGTTGGAGTTGTTGCAATAAGATTAGTCATCAGCGAATTAAAGTTTTATGCACATTGCATGATGAAATTGCATTTGTGCACAAATTTATCATCATCGCTGGACAACAAAAGGTGCACTGCACTATATTTTAAAATAATATTTTTGCACAACCCTATATGACATATGAGCATTGCAACAACAAAACATCATTATTCTACGTATCCGAATACCTAATTACATTGATGGTAGGATTAAAACTTTCAGTCAAACTTTTGTTGTTGCACCAATCTATCAAACTAATAATTAAAGTCTTCTTTGTCCGTTGAATTTTGGGTTTTGTTGGTTGTTGGGGTGGAGTGCATATGGTGTGCAACAACGACCTGCAGGTTCAATCTTTTTTTCGGGAAACATACATTTCAACCAAGCAAAGGTTCATTGATAATATACCACATTATACTTAAACTTAGAACAAGCACGGAAAGACTTTTATCAGTTTCCTTAATTTAGCGTGTTTTATAGCATCATAATCCGGCAAAGTTTTTTTGCAAGTTGGCTAAAATATTAAAAACGTTTTTCGTTTTGTATAAATTACATAGGCTTCTACCGTTGTTTTCTAAAAATGAAAATATTGAAAGGATTTAATGAATAGATAAAATTGATAAGCAGATTTTAAGATCAGATAGATTTACGAGACATTATGAGGGGTATATAAGCAAAAATTGCTATTTTTAGCTTCAAATAAAAATAAAAGTGAAAGAGGCATTATTGTACAGGAAGGAAGTTGCATTTTCAATTTTCAAAATGCTGGAGCGTTTGCTTTTGAATCATTTCTTTCTCAGTAATTTTGTTGCTGATGAAGCATATGTGAAAAAGCTGATCAAGTAGGAATTAGGGAACTTGATATCATAGAATCATTTTTCGTAGGAAATAAAAAAGCTACGTTGTTTTTATTACATTTTCTCTTTTCCAATTGCACTTTGACTTAAACTAGACACATATATTTTTGGTGATGTCCACATGATGCGATCCATAATGTTTTTACCTGAGTTTTGTTAGTTTGCATGTGTACATAAAATAATAATAATAAAGATGGGGATTTCCCAGACCAATTCGTCCAGTAGCCAGAAAAATGCCGTACTCTTGTTTGTGTTCGTGGAAAGAGAAGAAAAAGGGGTGGAGACCTTTGCGGCATGGCACATGGACTAATCCTGAAAATCCAGCGACTTCTGCTGCCGAAAAGAAAGGGCTGGCAAGTTTTTATAGCTTTTGATATTATGTCAAATAACGTGTATAGGTGTAGACGTACGGTTATCGCAATAAAACCTTGAGGGAATTAGTGTAGAATGTAAAAAAAGAAAATGAGTAGAATGAATAAATGGACATTGTTCCTCGTATTTCGACAGAATATAGGTCCATAAAATAATAATGTATTCAGATTCAGTTTTCATTCTTGTATATGATCGACAAAATAAACGTCAGTAAAATTGCAGGTATGCACAGGATGAGAACAACGTTGCCTGTCTTACTTGCACGTGTGTGTATTCCGGTTAAATATATGTGAAAAGAAACAAAAGCTATAACGAAATCTTATTTACTTTCAGGGAGAGGAAGAGTAGTAAAAATGTAAACAAAATTGAAGCAAAAATCATCGATCCTTTACTTGGTCGTATCTCGTATTATAAAATGTATGCATTTGCAATATATTTGTAGTCAAGAAAGAAAATATATAATACATATGGTTAATATGCTACTGGATGGATGGATATTGATGATTGCATGCAGGGTTCATTAGTGAATTGTTTTTCGGCTACTCATTTCATCATCGTGATTTGGAACATTTAGCAAAGAGAAAATAAGAAAAGAAGTAAATGCAATAAAAGTGAAATGGCTTTCCTGTCCTTTTTCTTCCTCTTGTTCCCATCTGGCCTGAATGAATATACACAAAAACATGGTTTAATATGGTGGGATGGATGTATTACGAACGTACTTATGGAAAGTTACTGTTTCTACCTGTCTAGTGTCTAGACTTCCGATGATGGTTGTGTGTTGTTGTAGTATGGGGGAAAAGAAGAAAGGATTGCTTTCATTTTAATTGTGTTCAGCGTTCTACATTTCTACTTTTATTTTCTCCTTTTTCAGACTGCTATTGCATGGGAAGCAAATAATTTTGAGAAAACTCAGCCGAACAGAAAATTTGTTTCTGCTTTTAGAAAAAACGCATAGCAGCAACAAAAATTACTAAAACATAATTCCAAGCACTATTAAAAAAGCCACAGCCCCGGATAGAAATTAGACTATGAATTAAACACTGTTTAAGTCCTTTTCGTTGGTGGCAGTACATTTAGCAAGAAATTCATGGGTTCTTCGAAAAAATATAATTTTGAGAAAACTCAGCCGAACAGAAAATTTGTTTCTGCTTTTAGAAAAGCAACAAAAATTACTAAAACATAATTCCAAGCACTATTAAAAAAGCCACAGCCCCGGATAGAAATTAGACTATGAATTAAACAATGTTTAAGTCCTTTTCGTTGGTGGCAGTACATTTAGCAAGAAATTCATGGGTTCTTCGAAAAAAGGAAAACGATAAAAATTGAATAGAAACTTAATTACGCGATTTAACAATGTTAATTTATAAGAAAAATGCTTCAAATGTTTAATTCTTGAAATTTGCAAGGATGTGGAATTTCTATGTATGGCAATTCAGAGTAAATTGTAATTAGTCTGAGCTGGTTTGAGCAAATCAGTGTTCATGTTTCATTTTATTGCTTTTCTTACTTTATTCGGGTTACTACAAAAACCAACCAAGTTCATTTGGGATATGAAACTATATGTATTATAAATACTTTTATTTCTGTATTGCAAACTCTGTGTAACTAAATAACTTTGGTTCTGTTCGTGATGTAGTGAAATATAATACTATCCTGGTTGGATACAATTTTATGCGACTAGTTAATGACAGGGATGCAAAATTACCAAATTATTTTGCACGTTTGAAGGGAATATATATGTGTGTCTGTTTTTAATTATGCTGTACAGCAAGATAATTTAATTTGTTTAATGCAAACGTGTAGGTAGGCTAACTTATTAAATTTGGAAGTGTATATAGGTGCAAAATAAAAGCTTTCACATTTTGAAGGAAGTGGTTCGTGGTTCTTTTGATGATATCCTCACTATAGCTGTGGTAAAGGTAGTGGTTGCCTCTTATTCTCGATCTCATTGACAGTTTCAACTTTTTGACGATGTCAGTGGCAGACCACACCGCGAAGGACTTTAGACAAGATACTTTGGCGATGTAATTTGAGTTCGTCTTATAAAAATGGATATTTACTCACGACAGTTTTTAAAATGGATGATGATGACACATGAAGGATTCAAGAGATATGTTGTGTAAGTGTCGGGTTTGCTGATGATAGCATGACAGCTGGTTATTTATACTTTCGTGCATATATGATGGATGCAATTGATGCTGTTGATGATATGATGACATGCTGTGTTTAAATGGCTATGGTGCTATTTCTCCTTGCAAGAAATTAAATGATAACGTTCGAGCAAGTGAGTGATATAGCAAACTGTCGGTGGTGATGAATACACCAAAAACTAAGAACACATAATATATAACACGCCCTCCATTCTAAATTGGCAATATAACAAAAGGCAGTTCATATTTTTTGCGTAGATTTTAGTCATGAAGGGAGTAAATATTATTAGCCTTTCTACTGAACGAATTAGCTGTCGAATCCAAAACTAGCAATGCATGGTAATCGTACTGGGAAAATAAACATAGGTAATCAAAAACAGAAGAGGCAAACATTGCTATTAATCTGTATAATGATGCATGTTGTCGAGTCAACACTGTCCTTCTTTTAGTTTATATTTTGCAAGTTCTAAATGGAATACTGCTGAGCTGTCACAAACTTTATACGAAAAGTGTACAAACCATACGGTGGCATATTCCTCTGTAATGTTTTAGTAGTGTGTGCTCAACGAATTTGTACCTTTTTCGAAAGATGTTTTTATAACCGTGTGTCCAGACAGTTAATTTATCCAAGAGGAATAAATTAGGTGAAATTAGTAGACTAATTTGCAACATGTTTTGAAGGGTTCAGCTTATCTTCACTACTTTCGTTCAGTAGTTTACTTATATACGTATTTGCTTATCTCTAGTAAATATGGATGTCGTGGCACAACAATTGTTACAATTTTGTTGACCTATCATTAAAATTACTTCAATCAACATCTGAAAAGTTTTATTCAGCAGAATCAGGTAGTTAATCAAAGGGTTACAAAAATATAAAACAGTATTTGTATGAATATAAAGAGGAAACGAAAGTAATAAAGGTAACTTTTTGATGGAAAGATGAAGGCAGTTGTAGCAGCTGTCTTTTCTCCCATTCTCTTGCTCTCGCTTGGCACATCTATTATTAGCAGTTTCCCCGTTCCACCTTCTCGTTTCCTCCTCCTGCGAAAGGAAATAAGTCGCTAATAAACATATAAAAAGAAAGTGCAATTTTGAATGTTGGTATACGTATAATTTTTGAGGCAGACATTTAAATTTCTAACCTAAAACAAACTTTTTATTTGATGCAAGTCGGAATGGTTATTCTTGAAAGTCATTAAAGTTTGTGTCATATCAAATACATTAACAATACATTTACCAATAAAGAGTGTTTCAAAACATTTTTAGATAAACAGCCGAAGCGTAAAAAGATAGTTGCAAGGACATTCCTAATAATTTAAAATCTTAACAAGTAAATACGTATAAATTATAATTTAACAGATGTAAAAATTTAATCCCGTCTGCAGATTATCATCCAGTTTCAAACATTCAAACATATTCTGATTCATTAGATTAGAAAGTTTGCACAATGCTGGATTTTGTCATGCATAAATGAAATGAGAGCTCAAGAGAGAATCTTGTAGTAACAATTTGTATATTTTGATGCATGTTGCATAACTTGCTATACATCAAGTCGTCAGCGGAAAAATATTAATATTTGATGTATGGTGTTAAAAGTATGTATGGTTTGCCTGAATGGGTGTTAATAATATGCATATTGTAATCCATAGCAGCAGTGTCACAACTGGAGCAGTATTAAGGTTTAGTTTGATAAAGTAATATCAAAAGTGAAAATAAAAACTGGATTTTGGTGTTGAATTAGATAAACTAAAACAATGCAGCACATGCAACAGCCAATTTGAAATCACAATAAAAGTTAATTTTGTGTGTTAACTGACACAACTGACGTAGCTTTAACCCAACAGCGTGTATATTTATTGCACGTGATTTACTGTTTTTATTTATTTGCGATAATCCGCCTCCTAAACTGTAGTATTAATGGATATCTCAGAAATTTTTGTACAACTTTTGTTTTCTTGTTTTAGTAATAATTTAGTTAGGAAAATGCAAGGTTTGAAGCATAAATCATATTATTTTCGACAATTTTTTATTCTGGGGGAAATTTGTATAAAACATTAGTATAAAGAAAAAATAATGAGAAAAAGTATTTCACATGAATGCACGGTAGGGAAAATTCTGATTATAAAATGAAAGCTAATGCTTAGGTACGTGATTTTATTTTCTGGTCTGTGGCACAACATTCCTTGTAACTTGGCTTGGTTGAGTGTAATACGACTATCCCATTTGTTTATTACTTTGGGATGGAAGGAATGACGGGTGGTGGAGATGATATGGAATATGTACGGACGTACTTACTATTAGTGATAGTGACATGACGTGACATGCAGATGACATTTTCCAGCAGCAGGGCTGCTCGTATGTATATTTATATTATAAAATGTACCTATAACTAGCTGATATTACTCTATCAAATAATGAACTTAATTTGAAGTAAAGGAATTGAATAAATAGCGTTAAATACTCGTCCTTCTCTCATCCTTAGATTTTCTAGGAAGTACATAAATTTACAATATTTTAAAAATCGTTGTGTTGTTGTATGTTTTTCTTCGTTATATTTTATTAGACTATTTTTAAAAAGGAAAATTCAAGTGAAGAAAGGTGTTGTTTATAATCATAATCCCAGTTTTTGACTTTGACGTCTCATCTATAGAGTCCTAGTCCTACCTACTTGCAATTAATAGTTTGTCTCGTTTAAAGCTAGGCTCTTCCTTCTAGTCATCCTTTTCCGTCATTCCGCTATAAAAATATGATCAGAGGGGAAGTGACAAAAAGACATAAAATTATATACGTTTTTGGGACATTTACTTATTGGCAATGTGCAGGAATTATTGCATGGATGAAGTGAACGAGGTAAATGGTCTGTATGATGCATGTTGTTGGCTTTGATTTGTGACAGGAGGATTAGTGAGGAAAAGGATTAAACAAGAGAGAATATAAGTTTGTCTTGAGATTTTCAAACCTCTTTTCCCCTAGTCTAATTTTAGGATATTTTTTAGAAAAGCAAAGTGGTTGCTTTTTATTTGAAATTTAAGCCAAAAGATATTACTTGGAAAAAATAATAAAAGTTTATATAGATACACGTAGGAGTGGATTTGGTTTTTAAATATCCATGATGTTAACAATATGACGTTTTCATAAGATATTTAAAGCTTTGGCAATAAAACAACTTATTAATGTCTCCCTCAGTTTGACTTTTGCTTTGGATACTCATTACAATTGCAACAGATTTATATGTATAAGTTGGTTTGGTACTTATTTCCAGGTCATTTTAATATTTGTTTGCTGCCGTTGTTGTCTGTGAGATCTTAAATCATACTTTGTTGTTTGTCTACAATAGGAAATATTTTTAAAGGTAACGCAAAGAAAATTTTTGTTACTGGTATTATTCCACGCATGGAAAGCATGAATCCCTGACATGAAAGATTATAAAGTTAGCTGCTCAAATTTTATCTTTATTCATTATTGTTGACTTTTGTAATGCAGCTTATTTGAATGTTGAGGTAGTACGTAAATGTTACACTTGTGAAGTGCATTGGAAAATATATTATGAAGAAGCTAAAAATAAGAAACCCTTGATGCTCTTTGCTTCTTATGTAAGAATTGTCTT
>JAHZNK010001295.1:0-12147 GCA_027744615.1 Lepidocyrtus cf. nigrosetosus NNG-2020 | reverse complement strand
TGATATCGCATTATATCTTGTATAACTAAGCCGAGGTTACAAAGCATGAGCAAAAATCTTACGCATATCATCTTACATTTACACATTCCTTAAACCATTTATTCTTTTCATTTCATTTCTCCTTTTTTTCTAAGACAGAAGGCATAGAATGGGAGGAAGAAACAAAGTAATATTGTCAAACTTTTGCATACCTTTATCCCTACTTCTTTCTTTTTTTTACCTGCCTCCTCTCACTCATTCCAGCGTAGTATGAGGAATATCATTGAACATGACACTTCCATTGCATCAATATCACTGCCGCGCCACAACTACTACCACCATCGCTGCCACATTCTTTAAGACATTATTATACAGCTTTTACACACGTAAGGAAAGACATAATAATAATGATGCAAAAAGGGTTTATTGCATTGTACCGTTTTCTTCATACTTTGTACTCACTTTAAAAAGATAAGGCTTTTGATGATCATCGGATGAAATTGTGATGGATATATAGAGAATGAGAAGAAGAAAAAACAAAAAAAACAATGTTTGAAAACACAAAGTAAAATACTGCTCTTCTTATGCACTGCTTCACCACACAAACACACTCTTTCCTTTTCCATACAATATTTTTTCATGAGAGGAAGAGGAGATGTCGACAATGTTGAAATGAGATGATGATCATCACCATCGTGTGATGGCATTCGACATTTTCATGCTACAAGTAGTAATATAGTAGTAGATTTTTTCTGTAGGGATGTTTTACTAACTCTTCGACAATATTTTGTGGAAAGCCATAAAAAGATACAAGGTTCGTAAAATGCATTGAGGAAGAAAAAATGTATAAAAATGTTTTCCCCTTTTGTGTATTTATGTGTGCGTATTCAGTTTAAAGAAGAAGAATATGGATACGGTTTTTATGCTTTCCCATTTTGATTTTATACTTTTGTAGGGAAGAGTAGTGGGACACATAATCAACAAAAATCTTTCATCATCCGAGAAAAAATCTTAAATCCAGACATCATCATATCAGTCAGGCTCCACCACGACGATTTGGCGACACAACAATAATAATGATGCATACCTATCTTTTTTGGTGCTGTGAGCGGTAGTGGTAAAATTGTGTGCAGATGATGATGTACGGTTTGAGGTGGAGAAACGCACTTTTTATCTACGGTTGAATAAAAGAATGAAATCTTAAGCAGTCTCGTGGGTGGGTATCTCTTTCTTGCTAATCAGGATTCATTTAAGATGACTTTGTCTTTATCACTGATTTGCTTTGAAATTATTTGAAAGAAGATTGGGATGACATGACACCATGGTTTAGTTTCTTGGGAGCTTCCCTAGTTTTACCTGACTAATTTTCACTGCCTTTGTGTCTTTAATCCAAGCCCAATTCACGCCAAAAAATAGTCCTTTCTTACACGATACATAATTTTACTGCTGACCAATGTATGAAATTTTACAAGTTATAAGGTTGAGCTATAATGAAAAGAGGGGGACGCTATAATCCTTATTAAATAATTTTTCAGTCCAGATGTTTCATACCATTATCTGATAGTGTAACATGATCACTCATTAAAACAAGGTTTTCAAGAAAATCTAAAAATGAATTTGATAAATTCGCTTTAAAACCCCACAAAGTTATGCAATATTAGTTTTCCTGTATGCTCCGATTTTCTTTTTACACAAGCTGCTGACATGATTTCATATCAACATATAACAGAAACCAAATATACTGTCAATTATAACTTTATTATGTTAGTTACGAATAGTAGTTTTTTCTTGAAATATCATTTTTTTGCGTAGGAAGTAGGAAGAAATAGATATTTTTCAGACTGTGTAATATCATCACTAATTGGAATCTGTCAACCGCGTGTGTAAGATTTAACTTTTGGATTTACGTACACGCAAACACCGCGAAAACCCATTTTAAGCATTTCTAAAAACGAAAAGTTACCTTTGAACTTTTATTTTGAAATGATACGAAATATTGGCCACCAACGATTAGATTTTTTTGAAACAAAACAACTGTTACTTTCAAAAAAAGTGAAATGATATATAAATGACTGCAGAATATTTAAGTTTCAGAATTTATTAATAATAGGTTACACATGGCTTAACATTACATTACAACGCACGACATTTTCCTCTTGTTTTCCGCTATGTCAACCTTTTATCAATTGTTTGCATGCTAGACCATCTTTGAAAATTAAAGTAAATTGGAGTTACATGCGTACTACCTGCTGGAGAAAAATGTAAAACCCAGATAAAATTTTATCAGCACGTACTCAATTAGAGGTATGGACAACAGCAAAAAGAAAGTAAAAGAAGCAACGGGTTTTCCTTAATGAAGATGGATAATGGAGAGTTGAAAAAGAAAAAGACGGAACTCAAATAGGATGTCATGCAACAAACCAATTCTTTTTTGCTGTATTCATTCTTCTCTCTCTCTGATTGCATTTATTGTATGAGCTGTGGACATATGAATCGTGGCAGTGGTTAGTAGAAATCCTAATGAGAAATGCTGAAAATAAAATGGAAAATGGAATTTAAGCATAAGTGATATTTAATAATTACGTATATGAGCTCACATTAGAACTTTTGAAGAATGCACCTTAAAAACTTTTGCCTATTTATAACAACCTACATGAAAGTTTTTAGCTTTGATGAAAGTTTTGCGGTTGCGTTGCATGTTCAAAATACTGAAGTATCAAATTTAGGAGTAATTGGAAAGCATGCGGAGAACACTGTCAAATATGGGACCATTACAAAGCCCGAAAAAGCTTCTCCAAAAATTTATTTGATTATTGCTTACAACAAACAACGGAATAAAGAAGAAAAGGGGAAAGGTTTTTTGCATATTATACTTTGCTTGCTCCTTTTATGTGACATGCAAATAGAATAAATGCCAAAGAAGCAATATAGATTTTGGATTTAAGTGTGTTGCCCATTTCATGGACAATCTGGGGAAGTCTATGAACCGCCGCCGAACAGGACCGGATCGTTTCGAGCTTCAGATAAAAGACAAAACTTTAAGCATAGTTGTGAGTGAAACCATAACTAGGGAAAGAGACAAGAGGAGAAAGACAGAAAGAAAAGTGCTGACTTTTATTCTCCTCCTGCTGCTCCTGAAATGAAACTGAGAAACAAGCAGACCAAAAGTGTATTGCCACTGCTACTATTTATACAGAGAAGCTTTAAAAAGCCAAGCGAAAATTTGGAGGGAGAGAGTGGGAAAGGAAAGAGATCCAGCAAAGCTACTCGAGCTCTCTGGGATTATGCTCTTAGAGTATAAAACTATTCCGTTTCTCACTTGAACATAACCCCAAACATTCTGTTCTGGCTTTGAGACAGGAAGGAAACCGGGAATCGCTGTAATAAGCAAATCTAATGTCTGCAACCAAATAAATAAGAAACGAGGTTGGCTAAAGAAATCATACCCAATTCATTCCATTGCAAAGTTTTTCTTCAATAAATGATTTTACCAACTACGAAAATTCTTTGGGTAGACTAATAAATTATATGAATCTGGATGATATGGCTGATTTACACTACATTCAGCAATTTATGCAATATTTTTTATTTATAAATACTCAGTATTCAAGTAATTTATATAGGTATTAATAAAATATACGTATCAGTTGATTGCAACTTTTCATTTACATTTCATTATCAAAATCTTAAACACGAACCAATATGCATGCATATGCCTGCCAGGCATCATATTAAGATTAAACTATCCTTGTTTTTCAAACAACTTTTTCATGAAAGCTCTGCTTCCCTACGTTTGTGATAAACAAAGACTTTTGCTTAGTTTTTCATTTATAAAACTGCAGTGCTCCCCCTACCCACTTAATGCTGAAGCAACTGATAGTTAAGCTCGTAGCAGAATGAAAAGCTTCGATGAGAAAATACAAGATCCGTCTGGTTGTACTAATCGCTAAAGGGAAACCTGCCACTACTTCTTGGTTCAAATGTGGAATTGCTGTGCCTGACTTCGGTAGTTATCACTGAGAACTAAACAACTCGGTGAAAGTTTATGAAACAGAAAGTGTTTGGTAACTTACAAGATGTCGTCAACTGCAACAGTTTCTATGATACATAGGATAAAATGCAATTGTATTTGTTTTAGGAATGCATTTCAAAATGTTCAAATTCGTTCGGAAAGATAAATGAAACATATTACATTTTTAAAAATCCAAGCATAAAGTGTAAAAAACTTTGACTCATTTTAAAAAGAAAAATGTCATATTCCGCCGATCAAGAGAGAAAAAATAAAAAAACACGATCCAGCCTTTCAAAGGTGGAGAAGGAGTATGGACTCGATGCTAATTCAAAAGGCAAAAATGGGAATGATCCAAACGTTGACGAGTTTTCCAAACGGCTTTTAGAAACAAAGGAAGTGACAGTAAGTGGAGGACCTTTCCACAACACCATTCGAACACGTAAGCCCTAATTTTATTAGAATAAAAATTTGTTTTTAAAACAATGTAATCATAGTAAAGCCTAAAATTATTTGTCGTTTTAGCTACTTATGGAGATCCTTATGATGAGATTCCCTGGAAGGTTGGTATGGGGTTATGTGATGTCAAGGAAAGACATGGGTACGAGGATAATCCTTTTGTATGTAAGTACCGTGGTCCAACGTTAATGAAAAACTGGGTGGAGGAACGAAGAGACAGACAGTACATTAAATATGATCGACCGCGCATATCTCAGGTATGAAACGTTCCAAACATCTTTTGAAATGAACCCTTTTAGTATGCACATTATTACCAGACGGATTTCATGATAAATTTTAAGAGACCTGTTGTATGCAACAAGCAAAAGGACGTCCTCTTGAAAATTGCTAGTAAGTAAATCGAATAATCATTATATAATTATTATAATAGTAAATTCTGCTCCTACTTGCTTTTACATTGTTGCAATCATCCTCTCTTTTTGCAGACTTTCCCGTTGGATCGTTTCCTGGTCATCAGCCTGAGCTAAGCCCAGATACTATACAACACTCTACACCAGCTCCGCCAGAAAACTGCATTCTTGACGAGAAGATGGCAAAATGTGAGAAAGCTCTCATTTTACAAAAGAGACGTTACAAAGCCGAACCATAACTTCGCCTGTCATGTCACTGGGTTAACAATAAGGATTTAATCAATAAGAAATAGTTAAGCTTTGGGTTTTGATAAGATCAGCTCAATCGATTTCATTATAGTATTTAGCTAAGCATTTCTAAATCTAGTTTAATTCTTGACGAGTTGCTTAGGCTTGTACACGTATTAAGTATTAACTCACCATGCCCCAGTATATGCAATTAATAAACAAGTAGATTTCGTAGCTATTACACAAGCTGTAGCCAATTTCTTAAAATTCATTTTATTCTTTCATGATTGAATAGTTTCTCATTTACCGTGCACTCATATTATGAAGAAGACACAACTGATTACACCACATTTATATCAAATCAATAAATCATTATTCCTGTTTTCCTAGATTGTTTCTAGTCAAATATACAACTGTCATTGTAGAGATAGAGCAGCGGATGCATTCAGGTTGTATCTTTACACTTCATCTTGTCATAATATGTCAAGACATCAGGCTTAATTGTAAGATGTTATCAGCTGTAGAAAAGGAAAATGGAAGGAACGCAAGTATAAAACAGTCGCAGTATTTTCGTTTAGAGAAAAAGATGTCTTTCTTTTATACTTTGACAAACTACACCCTTCTTTGCTTTAATAAAACTTTCTCTTTTGTTTAATAAAGAAAAACTGCAAATAAACTCTGGATTACTCTCTCCGTACATTTCTCTCTAATAATAATATTTAACTGCGCTGATAGTTTTAATTCAAGTCAAATTAATTGCTTATAACAGTAGTAGTCCGTATTCTTAGGAATGATGTACGTAATTAAATTAAAGTGGCCACCTTTTTAATACCTAAAAATAACAAATTGGTTAAGAATTACAGTAATTAATTGAAAAGCGTGTATTTTTACTCGTATATTAAATGCCTGGCAGCTATTAATACTTGTAGTGGCAATTCGTAAAAGCAATGATCGTTTTTGAAAGCTAAGGATAACAAAAAAGATGAGGGTGCAAGTCGTGAAAAGGTAAAAGGGTGAAAAAATGAGTTGAAAGCCACCAATTAAGCGGTCATAAATCCTTGTTTCAATTAGATTTTGACTGTTTTAACGTAGTGATAGCACTTTAGCGTTACAAAACTCTATTTACTTTCATTCAGCTAGGCCTTTTCATATTATGTACCCTTACCCAAGTCAGTGTTTTTATTACTTTCCTTCATATCAGCTTTTGATATTATTAAACTCAAACAGGAAGATATAGTTTAATAGACAACACTTTTGGACATTAAAAATAAAAAATACAACCTGCTTTCGGCAACTTTATCGTTAATATGACCACATTATAACACTCATTTTAAACCCAACTACTTTTCTGTTACAAATTGCTGGTGTGTGAATGTAGGTGGTCTCTTTTCAGGTGGCAATCATATCATGAGCTACGGAAATAGAAAACTTTCGTGAATATATAAAAGCATTTTAAAAAAATAGCTAACGCTAAATGTTACATGACCATAATCATTTGAAAAATAAGTTTTTATGAGATTCAGTCAGGTATGTAATCCACATTTAATCTTGTAAAATGACCAAAATACGCTTACTTGAGTATTAGATCAACCTCATTATTAACATATATCCTTTGAAGTGAAAGGATTTTATTCTCGAAAAACAATTTCAGCATTAGTTTGTAATGTGTATTGTGTGGATATCTTGCTGAACCAATATCATGTAGAGCAATATCTGGTCTACCGAGAGGATTTGAGCCATGGATATGCACTAATTTGTTATTGATAATTTTATTGTTCCCCATTGACTCTTTATGCTATTCTTGTTTTAAGAGTAGCAAAATCATTCCGTCATAATTCTCATTCTACGTAAAGCACATTGTCGGCTTACAGCTCTCTGTCTTCTTGATAAAAGAAATGTAGCTGCAAATCATTTTTTAAACAAGTATAAATTCACACTTCGTCTTTGACTTGGTTCTCCTTCAACAATTTTTTCAAACTCGTTCTCGTTTATTTGTAGGTATTTATGATGGCAGAGGGGTTTTTGTAGATTTTGACGGTAACGACCCTAATAATCACACATTATTTTCACTTGAAAATAAGTCTTCCCTCTGTTGCTGATAAGGCGTAATTTTGTGGTGCGGAAAATGCTCATTTATCAATCAACTTAATAGGGGTACTAAGGAAAAGGCCACAATTTTCTCATTAAGGACGTTTGCTTCCACATACTACACATATGCAGAAAGAAAGAATATTATTATGTCATGCTTCTTTGTACTATATTTATGTTCTCCCAGGGTGGCTTGTTTCTTGTTGGTTATATGTAGATAATAAATACACAATTTTTTATCCTATGGGAGAACTACATGAAATATATCAATGAACAAAATAGTGATAAAAGTGTGAATAAAATTCACATTATCCACTTATAAAAACAATATCTTGATGAAAGAATCCTCTAAACCGATCTGGGTTCTTTCCGTACTCAATTCAGCTCAAATTGTTCCTGGTGTAGTCTAGCAAAAAGGGAAATAAAGGTTTTTATGAAATTTTCACAGGTACAATTTAGCCAACAGCAATATTTCTGTAATATCGCCTTTTTAATCATCAAACATCATAACAGCCAGCAACTTAAGTCTAGTTATGTAGCTTCGTGTTATCTAAATTTCCAATCAAATTCAACTGCTGCTGTTTCTTCTGATGTTGCTTAAAACTACAATTTCTGATTTTTATGAAATTTTCACAGGTACAATTTAGCCAACAGCAATATTTCTGTAATATCGCCTTTTTAATCATCAAACATCATAACAGCAGCAACTTAAGTCTAGTTATGTAGCTTCGTGTTATCAAAATTTCCAATCAAATTCAACTGCTGCTGTTTCTTCTGATGTTGCTTAAAACTACAATTTCTGACATGTTTTTTATTATTACAAAAGCTATCAACAATCAACATGGTCTTTTTTTGAACATTTACATTACTCCCTTGTAATTATAATTTAGGGTTTTCCTTTGCTTGGTTAATTACTAATTACAGCTTCCGTGCCAGCCGTTAAGTTAATGAATGACTTTTCAAGTTGATAACCGCACTCAGGGTGGTGATGGTTGTAGGGTGTTGTGCTGGTGTGATGACGATGGGAGTAAAGTGTGAAAAGTGTGGATTGGAAATCAAGGTTCTTGCTTTTAAATGTTTCCCAACGCGTATACAATCAAATTTTTAATAAATAATTCATGCTTTAAACTTGTAAGTGAAAGGAAAGCGATAACAAAGAGCGATGTTATAGATTGAGATAATTGCTATGAGTTTGTAACGGTGGTGCTTGTTTGTAGGCTTTTGGATATCAGAAAACATTTATCCTGAGCAAGACTTTTGCTGTTATGATTAATACAAAATGTTTTGGCTCACTCTATAATTCTGTGTTTTATGTGGATAATCAAATAAGCGTTTAATTGGATTAGCATTTTTATGTGATGTACTCATTATCCTCCGATGGAGGCGATTACTTAAGGTGATATGAAATTAAACAAGTTATAGTTCTCTACTTAAACAGGGAACGAAATGGTTACTTGATTTTAAAAGAATGTTTTTGATGTAGATAAAATTGACACGACATGTTACATGATAAGAAAAAACTTGTATCCAAAATTGGCAACGTTCTAATTAAAATCTCAATTAATCTTTAAAACTCTTGGTCATATGTACTTTGTCATTAAAGTTTAGCATTTTCTTTGTCTTGATGTGACTTATACACATTACATAATGCGATTTGAAAAGGGGTAATTAAATAAAACACAAAATGAGCATGAAACCTATTTCTTGGCTATTTCGTAAAAAAATATTTTGATTTCAATAAACCTTTTTCAGCCTCTTAAATATCAAATTTGAGAAATTGTTGTGGTTAAAGTCCACAACCGAGTTTGATGAAATCACTTTTACAGAGGCGATTGAAAATTGAGATTGATAGCCGATGAAGGTGAGCTCATGACGATACGAGCTTTTTTGAGATCATGAATCATTTTAATTTGTGTTATTCACCCGAACTGTCTCAACAAGTGACTGGTCTTCATTTTTTACTTGTTTGAATGCAAGTTTTTTATAGGATAAATAAAATGCAGATACGGTTTCGATTGCAGAGTTTTAGTAAACTGCAACGCAAGGGAATGATTGTTTAAATCTTTACAAATGATGCTCAAGAAACGCAATTAAAAAGTCAGCAACAAATAAGGACAGAGCCAGAATACAGATCAAAATCTCTGTAAATTATAACTGAGCCTATTTGATATCTTGATACAATGATACAGGCCTGATTTTCCCAAGCGAAATAGGGATAGCGAACTGTCATTCATAAAATGAATCCTTCAAAGTTTCAATTGATAATACCTGTTTTAAAAATATAAGCTCAAGCAGACTAGACGACACAAGTCAAAACAAACTATATATTCACTGCTGGAATAATAACTACAAAGATATTCAACTTTTTTTACTCTACACACTGGACAAAATATATTCATCAAGTTTAATCATTAAACCTTTCAACTTTCTTTTCCTAATTTAAATGGAAGAGATTTCTTCCTTTAACTTTGATGAGGTGTATTGAAATGAGCAAACCGAGCAGGAGCTAAAAACCTACACATATTTTTATTCAGAGCAGATCGTCATGATAAATAGCAGATGAATATAAATTCAGCAGTTGATGCGTTGTTGTGACTTTTCTGTCTTTTCGATTAGAACGATGATGAGTATGATGATGATAATAAGCAAAGATAATACAAACAATAAAAAGTTTCTTGTCCAAATCCAGAAGTAGTAACGAGTTTTTTCTAATTTTTATAGTGTGGTGTGGCACACATGTTTTGTCATTGTTGCTATTGTATAACAAGAAGTGACTTCTCCCTAAGTCAAGTATCTTGGTTGTGTGTTTTTTGTATTTTTATGAATTGAGGGAAAGAAAGAAAAGAAGGGGATTTTAATCTCTTCGAAGAAATTTGTGAAGGTGTCATACTACAATGCTCAAGTCATTTGTCATTTGTTACCGAGTTCATTTATCAAACTGAGGCGAGAGATAGATGATCGAGAAAGAAGGGAGATGGAAAAAGATTATTATTGTAAGCAGAGAATCTCCTCTCTCCCATTCCATCTCTTTTTAACTGTTTTACGCTTTGTCTTATTTTCTCCACACATTAAGTAAACTTTCCCTCTGTCTGATCTATCGTAGCATTTTAATGTTGTGTCTCTCTTGCTGAATCAGTATTTAATGAGCGATATTTAATGCTTTGCATCATTATGCAAGCCAAGTGAATCCATAAGTTGTACTGTTGTTCCTTGTCCAATCTATCTGATAATGATAATGTTGACATTTCAAAAAGCTGACTTGCTTACTTATTTCCTTGTACTTCTCCTTCTCCGTGACATATTTTGTAAATCTACAATTTTTACAACGAAAATTATGAGGGCCAAGTCTGCTCTTATCCCCATAATACAAATAAGTTTGTGGTTTTATTAATATTTTTCAACCTTTTATTTATCTGATTTTACTCCATTATCCCCCCTTTTCGTTGTGAGTTTCTAAAAGTATCCCCATAATACAAATAAGTTTGTGGTTTTATTAATATTTTTCAACCTTTTATTTATCTGATTTTACTCCATTATCCCCCCTTTTCGTTGTGAGTTTTTAAAAGAGATGGGATTTCTGTGCACCTTCTCATTTTATCAAACGCTACAATCATCATTATTCACACGTACTCTGTTAATCCTTGAGTTTGACAAATATGCTCTCAAAAATTTTATTTTTGTTTTACAAAATTCCATCAAATGTTGCAGCGTTTAAAAAATAAACGCATTATAAACACATGTTTGTTAATGATGCTGCTGATGTTGGTCCGAAAAACACTTAAAGAAACATATGAATTGTAATATTTAGCTGAATTTTCTGAAACATGTGTATTCTCTCCTCTAGAGCACTTGAAAAATGCTTATCCCGTGGTTAGATTTTAAACCTCCGGTAACTCTGAAACATCATTTGTCACCAAATAATTAAAACTTGAATAATGATCTACTTAAATTGCCATAAAAGAGTAAATCATATTGCATTGCTGCTCTATAGTATTATTGAAATGATCATTCTTTAGTTCTTAATATATAATTTAATTACACATTACAACAGAATACAATTTCATTTGGCAAATATAGTACAGTACTCACAAGGACAAAACATGGCCCTCCATCACATAATAATCATTTTATTACTTTCCCCGAAAGACATCTTCCCATTCAGAATGGTTCGTTGAGTTCTAAAATGGGATTTGCTTTCCAACGAAACGCAAAAATATCGTTATTATGACTCACATAATGACAATATTCACAACTTTATTATAAGAATGTAAAAAGGATCTTTACTTATTATTTCTGTTTCTGTGTTATCAAATAATCGGCGTACGGTCCTGAGGAAAAAAAGAGGAAAGGAGAATTACATTGTCCATTCCGGTCATCAGGGGGTTGGTGCCACTATTAATCTAAACGGTACATTTGTACGGTGGCAGTCTCCGTGGGATATTGTAAAGTGCTGCTATTGCTACTACTCCAACATATGATATGATACAGAATAAGATAATTTTAAAAATTCCATCCAACGCATAACATAATCTCATCTTTTTATTCCAAAATTTTACCAAAAAAAAGGTTTTAAAACATTTTTATGTGGATAAGCATTTCTTCTTTGGAAAAACTAATAAACATAATGCAATGCATTGAGTAGCGGATGTTGAGTGTGATGATGTGTAGTGTTTGACTTGCACTGCTATCCTATTTATAGTAAATTAGATATTGATTTCAATGCCGGCATCATACACAATGATTATAATTTTAATTTATAGGCATGAATAACGGTTATGACAGATTGGAAACCTACTTAAACTTACCTAATCTTGTAAATATTTAAATAAAATTAGCACCAATCTGTTCCTTGGAACCTTATCAGTACGTATCAATCGGGGGCTCCTATTTCCAAATGCGTTTACTTAATTTAATATTGCATCATACACATGAAGGATGATTTTAATTTATATGCATGAATAACGGTTATGACAG
>JAHZNK010001294.1:0-12235 GCA_027744615.1 Lepidocyrtus cf. nigrosetosus NNG-2020 | reverse complement strand
GATTAGAAAAGGGATAAAAAAACTTTCCGCTGTTTATTTGATAGGAGAAAGTAAATGAAAATCCCTCTTTTCTTCCTTCTCTTCCATTATCAATGAAGAAATAAAAAATGCACTTTTGTTTAGGGAAAGTATAAAAAGATAAAGTTAGTCCAATTCTTGCATGCATTTCTCCCACATCTCCACTGCTCTTTTTCACGAGAAAACTTCTTCCATCTTTCTGTTGCTTCCGTACTTCCTCCCCATTTTGGAAGTGAAGAATAATAAATTTGGTTTGCTTGAAAAAAGCAGCAGCATCGATGCACTTACTTTCATTTCCTATTTAGTGAAACCATCCTGATGATGATTAAAGCAAGTATATTTTGCATAAGTTAAAAAGTTTAAGTTCCCCGCTGAAATGAAACGCATCTTTTCTCTCTTTAAAAAATAGCTGAAAATCTTAAGAAATTAAGTGGAAATGAAAGCTATACAAAATAATGGGCTAGCACGAGCATTTGATCATTTTTCTTAAAAAGGGAAAGCAGGGAGAAGGGGGAAAGTAGGGGAAGAAAAGAACTATTATTCTTTTATAGGTATAAAGTTGCGACATGGTCTTATAAAACCTAAACTGTTTTTGGATAATATCTGTAATAATAATAATGTTATGGAGCCGATGGGAAGAGAATAGAGAAGAGTTTACTGCAGTAGCAACAAAGTTACGTAATTTTTATACGATGCCTTTGTTGTTCCTGTTTCTATTGCTGCTCATATACTGCTGTTCTTGATCATAGAAAAAAAGAAAGAGATGAAAGGGATTTTGCATGCAATCCCATCCATTCCTCTTTTTCCCCAATATAATGCATCAACTTTAAAAAATGGGCCCATTGGGAGCATTGAATCAACACACACAAGCAAGCAATGATGCAAATGCATTGCATAACTTTTTTCCGGGAAGAGTAAGCTTTAACCAGAAGACCAAAAGAGCTGGAATAGTAAGGACATGGTGAGGGAGGGAAAGAGCTTTTTGCATAATGTGAAGTTAGAGAAAAGGAGAATCGAATGAATACATAAAAACTAACAACCATGTGCTCCTTCAACTGTACTTTCTACTCAAGTGCTACTTTTCTCTACTTTTCTTCTACAAAAAAGGTTGTTGGAAATAATTGGTACTTGCTTTTGATTCTATTTTTTCTTCTTTTTTGCTTTCTTCTTTGATCAGTACAAAAGTTAATCAATAAGGCCAATTGGGAAGCGAAAGCAAGAAGTGACTACAGAAATAAATATTCTTATTAATTCAAGAAAACCTTTCAAACTCAACTTCTTTTCCAAATGAAAATATTTAAGTAGAAAATAAGTAATCAGAAAGATAGCCTAATATAGTATTTTGTACGTTGAAGCAAGTATAGAGAACTACGAAGCGATTACTCGTGACAGTCGTTAATAGGGTTAAACTTTGCTAATTTTTTATTTTATATTCAAACAAGTAAACTTTTCTAGATCCTTTCACCCTTGCCATTCTTGCAAAAAGATTCCAGGGAACAAATACAAAGTCTAGAAGAATTTCAGAGAAAGCAGGTAGCCATGAATATGCACATTACGTAAGAACTTAAGCTTAACAAGTTTAAAAGAGGAGTGAAAATGAGTTGAATATGGAAGCAATTTTACTATATAAACCTTGCTTTTGTTGTTGATCACGATGATAGTCATCTTGATTATCATTCCAACCACAAACACAAACCCACAAAACTGCAAGCAGACAAAAACTCGCAACAACATCCTCATCATAATCATCATCTGCTTCAACTTGTCTGAATGATTCAGAAGGGAACAATTGCTAATGTGCTCAAGGGAATATAAAAAGGAAAGGAGATGGAAGAAAACTGTTCTTTTTTACTTTTCCCATCTTGTGCATTCTCCACTATCGTGATAATCTTTATCTCTTGAAGATAGCAAGAGAAAGAAGTAGAAATGATTTTTGCATAAAAAACTTGAGGAAAGAGACATATTATTATAAAGCCAAGATCATACCAAAATGATGATGATTCTTCTGTTCTGATGATAATAATAATGATGATTACGAGATGAATTCAAGACTTGCGTCAGAATATTCAAAAATTTTTGTTCGGTTGTTGATGAGAAAGAGAAGGATGATGATTATGCTCTCTCCATCGTCTTTTCTCATTCTTCTCCAATGTCTGGTTGTCAGCGATCGTTAGAGAGAAGTGGATGGATATAAAATAAAGTAAAAACAGATTCCTATTTACTATTACTCATTCTTTTTTCTCCGCTATCTCTTTCTCTCTTGTTCAGTCTCTGGAGTCTAGTCTCAAGTCTTTCCCTCTCGTCTCTTCAACTTTCTGTCGTGGCTCTCGCATCGTACAAAGACAGAATTAAAATGAGGAAGAATAAGTAGCTACCTAAAAATAAAAATTGGTGGATGGATGACTAAAAAGCTTTTCCTTTCCTTCTCTCTCCCTCAGTATTCAAGGGAAGGCGATATGAGGAAAGATTGGGGAAGAGCTAATCTTACGTAATTATCATCATCAAATGGGACATACACAGTTTCTATCCTTCTGTTGTTGTTGATGACGAGAACGTTGTTCAAAGTGAAAGTTGATGGTTAAGTATCCACAAAGGAACCATATTTTTAAGCGGAAGATACAAAATAAGGGGTTTTCATTTGGAGTATATGATGAGAAGGACTATTTTAAAATGAGTTGAAGTTGAAATGGTGAAAATAATGAAAAGGACGTGAAAGAACCGGGAAAGTATCCATTTTGTACTTACCTTGAGAGAATAATATGTTCTTCTATCTCGAAGCTGATCTGCTTTCTCTGTCGTTGACAGATCAAGGCTTTCATATGTGATGGAAATGAAGATAATTGGGAGTGGGAAGAAAAGAGAATGCTTTTTGGGTAATCTTTAAATCATTGAATTCATCCTCGTTCCATTTTATTTGAAGATAATCAACCTCCAGAATTCATATGACTAATTAATGAACATACGAGCTCGTACATTTTATGTTTTAGAGGTTTCCTTTTAGATAAAATCTCTTGTTTTGTTTTTCGCTTAATCTTTTAGCATTTTAAATCTGACCTCGGCTCCATTTTGAGTAGGCCTTGCTCCCCGATGCATTTCAAGTGGGGGCTGGAAACCACACATTTGAATTTCGAGGTCTTTACAAGAATGCCTTCCTTTCTTTTGATGTCAATAAAAGACATTAGGTATAATATAAACCGATTTGGTCCTCTTTGTGCCACATTTTTGTGTATTTAATTAGAAATATTGTAAGTCTTCATTAAAAGCTGATGTAGCAAGTGGGAGTGCCACCTTACGCGTATCTATTTTAGAATTAATATTTTTCCAGACAGAAATAACAAGTGAGTAGGCCAACTCGGAACAAAACGGAAATGGAAGGATCAAAGGGATATGTGCATTACTTTATTAATAGAATTTTCTCGAAATATTTAAATGACAAGTCTTGGATGTGGCTTCGTCGGTCATGATCACAGTGGAAAGTTTTATGCGTCCTACTCCTTTTCCATTTCCTGAATATGTTAACCCATACAATTTACTTTTTTGGCAATAATAATAATAGCAAATAATAATAATTCAAAATAAGCAATCCCGAAATGAAGGAAGGATGAAAATACAAAAAAGCGTTGTCCCAGCATTCTCCGTTTTGTTCCGTGGCCAAGTGAATTCACTGAATAATTTATTTATTTATGGAAGAGATGGAAAATGAAGACGCTTTTCTTCTTCTTCTCGTCAGTCACACTTGCACAGTTCTATTTTATTTTTCATATTCAAAAGAATTTTCTAAATGGACTGACTATAAGTGAAGTAGCTTCCAAGAAAGGAAGCTTAAGAAATTTGTCACGCTTTTTTTGGAATGGCACACACAACCACTACCAGTATAATCATCATCATAAAACACATCCTCCGATTCTCAGAAGAAAAGACCGTATCATCTGTCAACACAAATTTAATTTTTTCTCATGAAGGAAAGCAAAACTTTTAGAAAAAAAGTGGAGACAGAGAAAATGTGTGTGAAGGGAAATAAAATCTAAAAGTGGAATTCAGATTTTTTACAATCCTCGCATTCTATCTGAACATGTTCCACTTTTTTATCAAATAACATGAAAAGATGTCCGTTTTGCCTGGAGGGACGTTCCATTTTTTTATTTTGCGGATTGTTTTTCCTTTTCTCTTTTTTGCAATTTCTTTCTTATTTTCTTGCAATTTCCAGCTTTCGTTCATATAAAAAATGTAAAGCTCTGGAATACATTTATTATTACGGGGCGCGTTATGTTCATTTCATTTTTATCTTTTGACAGATCAAGAGCAATGCGGGGTGTAAAGCCATATCGCCCACATGTCACTATATCTTTCCCCTGAAACCCCGTAAAATGAGAAAGAGAGGGAGAAACCACCTCCACCACTTCCCTTTGACTTTTACCACATGTCCTTTGGCTATCCTTTGGAGACACAAAAATATTTATAGTAATGGCCCTCTGCATATCTAGGTTAAGGAATTATGTGATTCCTTTTATGCTTATCGATTTTTTGCTGTAATGTCCCGATTTTTTGGAGCTTCTCTTGATTTGGTTGGGAGAGCAGACCACCAAAAGCGATTATTTTTGTGTTTTGGCCGCCTTGACACCTAAAAAATAGCAAAAGCTTTGTAATAAAAATTTGTTTTGGCTATGCTGTTGTGTACTATTTTTTATGCTTATTCCATTTCCTTTGTTGATCTCTCCCATTTTTTGTGTAGTGATACAACGAAGCGAAGGTGATTGTCAAGCGGGTTACTTGATGGCTGAGGTCATGCGGAGATTGTGTACGTCTGTCTATTTCTTATTTAGAAATAAAATATAAACCACTTCTCCTCCTTTTTTTGCAAAAGCTGAATTTCGTATGAAAACTAAAGTAAAAATTCGGCTTATTTTCTTTCCCCTGTCATATTATATTTCCACTTTTGACAACAGAATTACACACATGAATACTTTAAGCGTGTAAGTAACCCGTTGCCAACAACAGTGAGAGCCACACCGTCTTTGCAAAATACGATACGATCGAAAGATGCAGTTTAAATTTACTATTTTTATCTTTTTGTTAAGACCACTGCGTTGTTTAAGTTATGAATGTATTATTCCAGAATGCAGGGCAATGGAGAAAAAGGATATGCAACTTTATTAATATCGCCCTGAAAATAATATTCAAACTAAGCTGTGTCTCATTTTGAAACAGTAGTTTTTAAAGGAGTTGAGGATTTTCAAGTGAAAGCAGGGAGAAGGGGAAAAGATCGAATAGAAGAAGGAAGCAATGTAAATACTTGCGTAACTAATAACGTTTTTAACCCAGATGATGCTGACGATGAGGATGAAAAAAGTAGGCTCGTCCTAATGCTGATAGCAGTAGTAGAACGGATTTCCTAGGGATTCTCATATTCCAGTTCATCAAAATTACACGGTGCTGTGAGCACCATTATTGCAAGAGTAAAGTGGGGAGTAGGAGAAAAGAAGTCGCCGGAGAAAATGGGAAGTGTGTACCACCCAGGGTGGGAGTAGAGCTCTCAAAACTTTTCGCTAGAGTTGCACAAGCAATATAGCTTCAATATAACGTTTTTTAAGATTTATACGGATTTTATAAAAATAAAAATTTCTGTCTCACTGAAAAATACTTTATTTTCTCTCTATTTTATAACCATATCGGTGTAATCATCATCGTCTTCGTAATCACGATCATCAGAAGGATCAGTATTAGATGAAGGGAAATAATCATATCACTTTCTTCTAACAACCTTGTTCTTCTCTCCCTCCTCCTTCGTATTTATTTTCTAGAGGGAAAAACGACTAAAAATGGATGACATATGACATAAATAGTAGCACATCATAGCAATCATTTCTGAATGCTTCCAATTTTCTGATTATCCACTACTCCTGCTTTTTTCTCCTTTAAAGGAAAAAATTTAAGGGAATGTGTATGTGGTAATACATTTTGCTGTAAATTCGTTTGAGTGGCTTTTCCATCTTCAATTCTGCCTTTCCTCCTACTCCTATTTTGTAGATTAACTTCAGGGAAAACGGAATTCGTACACATTTTATATTGGTTGTATTTTTTCAGATTGAAAGAAGGAGGTTCCTTGTCAAGTTCAATTCGAAAAAATATTAACCTTTTCCAGAATTGGAGAAAATTTTCATAAGAAACTCTCTACTTACAATATTCATTTCTATATTGAAACAAGGGAATCCATTTTCCCTTTAAATTTACTTCTACGGACTAGAGCAAAGCTGAAACAGCAGCGAAATTTTATTTTATTATTAGAATTCAGCCTAAATCATGTCTCGATCAACGAAGTCATTTATTAAAAGGAGAAATGCATAAGCGAAACCAATGCCAAGTCAAGCCCACGCAACCACCACCACACAGAAAAGTATTTGAAAATGTTAAAAAAGGACTTTTAGTCTTGATTTGATTTTTATTTACAATTTGGTTATTCCCTTATGTACTTTAACAAGAAGTAAAATGAATTTTGTAATTTGATGTAGCTTTATTATTTTTCCGCAAATGACAATCAAAAAGAAAAATAAGCCAAAGGGAAACCAATACGAAACAAATTACCTTTTATTTTCAAAACGTTTGAAATATATTCAATTTTGTCATGAAAGCCCATCCAAAAATGAAACAAAATGTTCCCTGAAATTCAAAGTAAATATTATGTGAAAGGCTTTATTGGGCTTACATGATAAATATGAATAAAAACAGGGTCGTAAACCTTCCCTGTTGGTAATAATAATAAGCGTCCTTCGTCAAAATCCTCTTCTCTCCACCTCCTCTTGGGAAACATGCATGACTGGAGCATATTAAGCTTTGGAAGTCAACCAATTAATCCGTTTATGTTAGGATACGCTCTTAGGTTAATACGAGCACAACAAATTTGTGCTTTTCATCTACAAAATGATTCAACTTGGTAAAATGCATTAAGCAATAGACATTATTTTGTTGTTATAGTGAAGACAAAATTTAGTTGGCGTTACGCAATTTAGTTCATTCTTGGTTGATTAGGCTAATATTTTAGAAACAAGTGGAAAAACAACAAAATAAGGTTGATATGGTGATGACGATGTTCACAAGGAAAAGAACTATGACTGATTATCTTTATTTTTTCGCTTCTACTTCAGGTATTTTACTTACCCTGAGTTGACTTTTGAGTGAAATGGGTCAATGGCTCAAACTGAATTATAAATGAAAGGGTAGCAGCAACAGAGACAAAAGTTTAAGTGAAAAGTATTTCTTTTTCTGGTCCCTGGTCTTCTATCAATTCTTAACATGTTTTAAAGTAAACAGGATTGTTTCCTCGTGCTAGGTTTTTAGTCTTTCTTTGTCTTTCATTCCCCCATCATCAGCAATAGCAGCAATAACCGGTTCAAAAGTTTAATGAAAAATCCTATGTCATGTAAAAGTATTTACTTCTGGTCTGCTTTGAGCTAGGAAAGAGGAGCAGTGGGGAACAGAACAATTATTACTTTTCTTGTTCCAAAGGGGTTCCCATTTGGGGAAAATGATGTGCCCTTTTTCCCTTGTTTAAGAGTCTTTCACAACTCTCTTGCTGTTACTGTAGCCACTGATGATGGTGATGGAAAGAATTTTGTTAGGAATTGATGATGGAAATTGGCTATTCCACTGAGAGAAAAAAAGAGGAAGAAAGTGAAAAGAAAGAATCCAGTTTTCAACTCAGTTGCACAGCCACACTCAGCTCCCAATCATCCCAATAATATATTTCTTCCCTTTTGCTCTAAAAGTTTTAGATAGAAAAAAAAACAAGAAAGTCCAGCCCAAGTACTCACTACTTTACTTTTTTATTATAGACATTTTTTGCCATTTATTCTTCTTCCTTTCTCTTTTGACTTCTCTGACAGTCAACTTTCAGTGAAGTGAAGAAGCACACTTTATTCGACAGTAGACCCAAAGAATGATCATGACGACTATGATGGTGCTGAAAAAAGGGAAAATACAGCACACTTTATGTATATATAAATTGTATTTGGTGAAACGAAAATGGAAAAGTTCGTTACTAACAGAATGAAGCCCAGTGCGGATTCTCCATTAAGTAAAAAGTCAAAATAAACCAGAAAAAAATTCTTTCCCCTTCTGTGAACTTGTGTTCCAGAGAAGGAAAAAAGTATTGGGCATTACATCCATCATCGTCGTCATCATCTTCAAAATTTCTTTCTTGGACTTTGCTTCCTTGTCCAGCTGTCTACTTTAGCAACATATGTCTATCCCTAGCTCAACATTTTAACAAATTCTCAAAAAAATCTGATTAAGTCGTGAAAATATAAACCAAAAGTCAGAAAGTACCGCAAAACAATGTGAAATATTCTAAACTTATCAAATTCTAATCATTTGGCTAGATGGCTAGACGTAATCCTCGTAATTGCAAAGACACTAACACAAGAATAGTTATTCCTTTGGAAATTGCAAATCCACTTCATTATTTTATTGTGAATCATTCTTCCTCGAAATCATAACAAGCAAAATGGATAATGATAAAGACAGCGATGATGAATTCACGGGTATACTATACGTATTGAGAAAGACGAGGGGGACACAGGGAGACACTAACTAGAGAGTGGATGTTAGGATAAGTAAGTAAGTGCGGACAAGCTACTAAAGCTTAGCATGAAGTCATTACTGCGATAAATAAATAAATTGTGGATGAAAAAGAGAAGAAAAGGAAGATAAGGAGAAAGTGTGTGTAATTTAATGAGTTGTAGAAAGAGCTTCCTCTTCTTCATATTTTTTTCTTTCCATCCTCAAGTAGAGTGTATCCAGTACCTTCATAATTTGCTTGAAGAATGAGAGAAATAAAAGAGTAAATTTGTGGAGTGGACACTTTATGATTTCTTAGTGAACCATGAAGCTCACCCAGAACTTAAGAAAACAGGGTAGGGAAGTGAAAGCAGACGGTTAGAAAAACTTGACTGATGTTGTGCATAGGTATAAGTATGTCTATGTGGTGAAAGGCTTTGCTATAGCTTTGTTGCTATTGCGAAGACGATGTTACTACTATTTTCCAAGTTGAGATATATGGGGGAAGTTATATAATTAGAATGAATTGTTTCCTTAATATATTATTATACTTTTACCATTTTCTCTTTCACAGGTTCTTCTTTCATCTGCAACTCGAGTGGACTATTACGAAGATGTTGAGGTGGACCCAGGTTTCCCCATATTGCCGGACACCGTGCTGGATCCTCAAGGACATTACCTTTACGTCCTCAGCACTAACAAGGTACTTTATTTCTTTTTAAAAACTTTTCATTTTCTTCTATTAATATTATATACTCTCTTTTGGACATGTTTTTGCGTTGCCCTTCTGGTCATCTCATCATCATAAAGATCAACATCATTTCTTGCTGTTTCATTATTCAATTAAGTTTTTTATTCCCATATACGTAATCATACCAATTATACTTGTCGTTTTGTTGCTAATTTACTTTACAAGTTTGCTATGACAATCATTCATTATACATAAATAAATTAAATTTATTTAGTATTTCAATACAAGCAGCATTTTAAAACCACAATATGTATATGAGGTACACGCGTGGGCGAAATTCAGTTCTTTTTCTCATTCTCAAGTTGACTTTTGGGCTACTTCACTAATATATTTACAACTTGTTCCCTTTCTCTAGAAAATATATTGAATTTGTAGCTTTTATAATAAGATTTTGGCGGATTTCTTTCCAACAAAAAAGTTTTATGTTTTTCCTCTGTTGAAGAAGAGGAAGAAAAGTAGCCAAGTCATGAAAGGAAAAAATACTTTTTTACAACGTTGTTGTTGCCAGCTGACAAATAAAATATATCTCACTGAATCATCGTCATCAAGTTAGCCTAAAAAAAGTTGTTCTCATTCAACTTTCCTTTTCCTTTGGTCTCTTTCACTTTCTCTTCATTTATGGTTGATGTCTCATATCTCATTCCTTTCTTATGTTTTCCTACAGTAACCAACTTTTAGTTGCTGTTTATGCACACTGAAAATAAAAACAGTTTTGAATGAGAAAAAAGCAAGGAAGCGAGCTTGTTCTGTTTAAAGTTACATTTCTTAAATCTCTACAGGCAAAAAGGATATTATAAAAACGGCAGTGGTTATGTCTCTTTCTCTCTACGTGTCCTTAAAGTAATCCAAGCCAAACCTCATATTTTCTTTCCTTCTTGTTCCCCATATTTTGTTTCCGGGAGGGAAAAACAAGAAAAAGAAGAGTTTCCATGATGCTGTTGATGATGATGAAAAAGGAAAGAAAAATCTGGTTAAAGAGCAAGTTTTTGAATCGACGGCTTTTTTCCACCAACTTCTGTTCCTTCGCGTTAGATTTACTTCATTTTTCCTTCTGGACGCTGCTGAGAGAAGAAGAGAAAAAGTTTTAAAAAGAAGGAGATATAACAGGAAAGTTTTTTCTTAGAAAAAAAATGCAAAGAAAAATTGGGAACAAACTTACATAAATAGAGAGAAAGAGCTGTATTAAATGTAGAAGGAGAAAGGGGGTGATCCAGAAAAAAGTAGAAAAATAAAAGAAGAGCTCGTTTTTTATATTTCATTTCTTTCTCTCTTCCCAACCAGTTTTAGTCTAGTGGAGTGGAAAGGAAGTACTTATGCAAGGGTATCTTCTTTCGTTCCACTGCACCTTTATTGCTAACGGAGACTCTCTTCCTTCAATACTTTCTTGCTACTTTCATTATTAATATAAGAAAAAAGTTGAGAAAAATTCTCCTGTCTTGTCAATCACGGGGCTGCTGTGGCTCATCTGTGAGACTTCCCTAAAAGTTGGGAGTGACATGTACACAGCATCATGGTTTAACTATACGTGGCTTAGCATTTTATAGCCTTCATAAAAACTAAAAGGAGGAGCCCTTATGTATCTTGAATGAACGGGTGGTCAAGCAGGGGAAAGACAACCTTCTGTCCTTTCTTTTTCTATTAAAAATGAGAATTTTTGATTTTTAAATTCTCGAACTTCTAAAATGGCTTGTCTGTTTATTCAAAATCATCAGATAGATTTTAATTAAGAAGAAATAATACAAAATATGGAACATGCATTAGATTACTAGATGACGAGGTGAAAAGCTATCGATATGGAAGTAGGAAAGTAGGAGAGACCGGAAGTAAAATGAAAACAACATACGTACATGCAAAGCAACCGATGTGTTCTACCTAGCTAGTGTGGGCCACACATTTGAAAAACAATTTAGAGTTCTATTTTTATTTGTTTCGGCAGAGGTAAGGTTTAGAAGTGCTGCCGTGCCATAAAATGACAATCAGGTTGATTGATCAGGTCATATATTTATTTTCTATTTGAATGAATGAATTCTGAACTGGTGCGGCGGCAACCGCCATTGAAAGTCTATATGTTTGTAGGTACTTTTTATTTCTTTTGTTATTGTTGCATAACAAGAGGAAAACTCAAATATGGCACTGTTTACAATATGTGCTTCGTTCAACATAATAGATCAATCTTGATTTGCCCCCGTTGCATTAGCAGATTGGCAAAAATAAAAGTTGCACTCTGCAGGCTCTTCTCTTATTTCTATTCACCACAGTAATTTTTATGTAGGGCGTTATTTAATTTGTTAAAAAGTGTATCGAACTTCCTTTCTCTGTCTCCTTTTCCCATTCGGTATCGAAGCCAAAATGAAAACTTTTTTGTTTCACTTTCTGTTCGTTCAACTGTTAAAGACAAAAGGTTGAAGCCCGAAATGAAAGACATATGATGCCCTCGTGTACAATATGGAATGGCAATAAATTGACACGGATTCAATGAACTAGCCGTGGCGGCTGCTGCTTCAGAGGAAGTAGTAGAGTTCCAAAAGAGTAACAGCAGCGGTTTGTTCTCGTGGTAAACCGAAAATGTCCTTTTGAGTATTATTAAAACTCAACAGGAGCGGCAGTAGCAATACATACAAAATTACATAACACATAACAAATTTTTGTTGCAAAGACTTTGCGTGAGTTATAAAGCCGACCAGCAGCGCCATCAGTCACAAATAATCAGTTTTTGCTAGGTTTCCCATCCACCATCATTGCGAAAAGGGAGCTAAATTGGTGAAAAGAAGAAAGAAAAGTACAAATGTAAGGTTAAGCCGGAGATTGGAGGTGAAGGGAAAGCTGTTCGTGCGCGTGGTGTGGGACTGGCGCTAGCTCTATGTTCATTACACAATGTCACTTATGCTTACAGTCGGGTATCTATTATGATAT
>JAHZNK010001293.1:0-11217 GCA_027744615.1 Lepidocyrtus cf. nigrosetosus NNG-2020 | reverse complement strand
ACAGGAATATGAAGATGAAGAACAACAAGCGGAAGGGAATGAGTTTGATGAGCAGGTTGAATGTGATGATGAAGAACAGAATGAAGGTCAGGACGGAGAGGGTGACGCAGAAATAAAAGATGAACCCCAAGAAGATACGCAAGATGAAGATGAAGAGGAGAAAGGTAATGATGCAGCTGAAGCAGTTGTTAAAGAGGAAAACGAAACAATGGAAATTGATCAAGAAGGTGATTCTGGAAAAAGGAAAATCGAAGTGTTGAATGGGGGTACTTCAGAGGAAAGTCAAGCTAAGAAACAGAAAACCGAAGAACCCATCATTTTTAAAAATGTTCAACTTAACGAGCCTGAATTTGATGAGAATGCGGTCCTTTTAGATTGGTGTAAGTCAAGCGTATAGTTGTTATAGATTAAGTTAACAGCTTACCCACCACCAGTTTTAAAAACTTGTTGTTCTTCATCTTCATATTCCTGTTCCTGACTAGTCATTGATTGATCCTCGTTTTGTTCTATTACTGCATCTTGTATAGTAGTAGATGCGGGTGCAGACTCCACAACAGTTTGAGGCTCAACTTTAACTGGACTAGTAGTGTCCATAACAGCTGGGTTGTTACCACCATCAGCCTCATCTTCAACTTTTACTTCGTCCTCAACTGCTGCTCCAGCTGATAAATTCAATGCAGTGGTATTTGCTGAACCATTTCCAACTGAAGCAAGTGCTCCATCCCCCTTTCCAAGGGCTGCAAGAAGCCTATCCACTAATACAGCTTTGACACCCTTTATATCAAGACCACGAACTTGAAGTTCTGCCCTTAACTCCACCACCTTCATACGATTTACTTCCTCTGCTGTTAATTGCATATTTCCGGTCGCCTATAAAGAAAACAACCCAACTGAAATGAAATATTATTTAGAAACGAGATTACAGAGTTTTAATTGTCAATTTAAATAAAAATAATTACCACAATGACTCACATCAACTTTGTTGGCGTTGTTCTATCGTTAAAATAAAACTAAACAATGTTTTAAAGCTTAACTTTTTTGTGCACAATCACTTGGCACGATCCACAATTAAATTTAAAATTTATTTAAAATTTATTTAAATTGTTTATTATTGCACAAATTTTTTTTGATGTTTTGATGGTGAAATAATGAATGTCAGCAAAAGCAAACACGAATGAGATGAAAGCATCAGCAGCTCAAGCCTAAAACCCTCCTCTTCTTCAACCCAAAAACGCTGAGGCAGCTCCAGTCTATCCCTCCAATGCAAAATGTACACTCGTCAATGCAGTAAAAACGTTTGTGAAAAAGCTTTCCAGGATTAAAAATACATGATCGGGATAGGGCACGGAAAAGGAGAAAAAAGGAAGCGGCGTCATTCTCTATCCTTCCTGTTCTTTTCCACTCAAGAGTTGCCGGTATGCGCAATGTATTATTATGTATTGTGCTGTGCACTGTGCACCATGCATACTACATCCAAGCAATGAAATGCCGGAGGAATTTTCGGGAAAGTACATTATGCAAAATATACGTAAAAAACGTAAGCTAATCGTAAGCCTCTACTTTGTACTTCATAGCAGTGTACTATGCAAATTTTTAGCTTGTTTTTGCAACTTTAATGCATCCTTCTTGAATGTCAAAAGCCAACAAAGACGACCAAGACTCGAGTCTCGTGACCAATCATGATTGTCATGATTATTACATAACCAATTAATAATCATTAATTAATTAACGGGTCCATGATGCTCGTTTTAAATCAATTTATGTGATTAAAATTAAAGATTATTTTTATAGACACAACAATTGCAGTCTTTTTATTAACTCTTTTGTATTAAATTTTGCCTGCGAAAATAAATTTTGATCTTTATACAGTCCGTCTAAATTCTCTTTCCATAACTTGAGCCCGGCAGAAAGGGAATGCGATCTTGTATTTAGCAAATGGCTGATTTTTGCATGTAACTTTTTATCACTTATGCGAACAGTTACTGGACCTGAGAGCAAAAACAATCCTTTTTATAGCTTCAAATCAGGATAGTTAGATAAGTATTATGTATAGATTACCTAAAGGATGATTGAGAGGTAAAGAAATGGTTAAAGTTACGTTCGTTTCTTCTATCCTGTAATGAGCAACAAGTTCGTTGCATCCGCTGTGACATTGTACCTGGAATTCAGAATCAGGGTTTTTATTAAATTCAAATGGTGCTTTGGTTTTTTTAGTTAAATGGAGTCGGTGAGTTTTTTCTTACAGTGACATTGTCATCGATTCCGTCACGGAGTTTAACACCTCCAAGCTCCTCGGCTGCTAATTTACTTGATAAATGCTTCACGACAAACTTTTCTACAAATACGCGATCCCTCTGCTTTGTAACGTGAGTGTTCCACCACCATCTCACAGTATACGGTAAATTCCTTAGAACCCGTTGGAGCACAGAACAGCTTAAATGCAAAAGATTTATTTTCCGTCCTGGAATGAGTTCGGGATCTGTATCAAAGTATTTTTGGATAGCATTTTCTATAGAAATACTTTCTGAAAAGAACAGAATATTTAAGAAGGGTGTCAAGAGATGCTCCTGGTCCCTAAAAAGAGTTAAGCACATTAACAATTAAATAACAATGATTTTTTAAGCAAACAAATTTGTGCAAAATTCATGTTTAAAACACCCACCTTACGTACGATGCAAATTCATTTGAACTCTGTTGGATTTTTAACAATGCATCCCAAATCAAAAGGAAAGGTACAAGGTAGTTTCTCTCCTCCTCAGTGCTATGCCTCAAGCCTTCGATTTCCTCCATTTCAGTCCGCTTCAGTGTCTCCAAAAGTGATTTTATTATATCGTCAATTCCAGGCGGAATGATTGGCGAGTCCTTAGCAACTCCAGTGTCATATTTAACTTTCCTTAACACTCTGTACGCAGCTATTCGTGTAGGCCGATTGACTCCATATCCAAGAATTTTTGAGAATATATCACAAATTTTAATTGCGTCAGGCTCAATAAAGGCAAGGGTGTTCCCAGGCATCGTAGTCAAAGCCCCTGAGACGTAATACAATGCTTGCAAAGTCCAAAAGCTGTGACTGGTTACTTCGTTATTAAGTTGAATATACAGAGAGTAAATGATTGGATAAATCTGAGCACAATGAAACTCTACGTACTCCTGAGGGAAATTTGGAAAAGCATCTTTACAAGTTCTCGCTTTTTCTCCAATGACTGTAACGGCTCTTGCTAAATTAGATATCCACAACAATTGCATTTTTGAGCTAACTTCAATATACTTTGTATGTTTTAACCAGGCTTCAATCCAGCATGTGCCAGCACTAATGAATTCTTCATTTTCAGAGTCTGATTTCTCCAATAACTTCAAGAGTATCATAAGCAACTTATTCAGTAATGATTTGTTCTTCGTATGCCTGAACAAAGTCTCGAACTCAAACTCATCAGCGTTTTCCTTTCGTTTTTCAGTTATCCATGCGACATTTCTGGTGATATTAAAGTTATTTATGGAAAACTCAGCTAGAATTTGATCAGCCTCTGAATCTAAACTCAAGATGTCATTTGGGACTGGTTCTATTGTCTTTTGTGGAGAATTACATGCTGAATCAAACTTAAGCTTGATTTCCGACTTTTGACAATATTCCTTCAAAATAGAGATAGGAAGTTTGCAGGTCCAAAGAGGATCTAACGACTCCGCTTCTTTTTGTAATTTGTTCTTCAAATCTTTCCATAATTGGGGCTGTAAATGTATTTTTTCCGTTAACCTTGAGCTAATGACCTCTAGTTCTTGTGTCAAATCTTCACTTAAATGGTCAAAATATTCTGAATCTTCTACACAAGTCCATACGCGTGCCATTGCTTGTGCATAAAGCACGTTTATCAATGGCTGGATCATAGTTTCAGTTTTCTCATTGTCTTCAACGTAACGACCATGTAGTATCGACTTCAAAATTACAGTCGTGTGTTGCACAGAAAATTTCTGAACAACGTCCAGGGAGTCATGGTTCACATTTCTGTAACTAAGTCCAGCGAATGTAATGACATCTTGTTTGATATTTAACGCAGGAATTCGTGTGGCCAGCTCAATGTCTTCATCGGCAAAGTTAAATTTTTTACAAGTGTCGACAAGGATGTTAATTTGTTTGACTGTTGTGCAGGATTCCAAGCGATGCTCGAGTTTGCCCATTAGAAAGTGAGATGAAAGCTTTTCAATGTTCCTAGTACAAACAGACTCAGCCAACTCCAGACTATGATCATCCACAGCGTCTACAGTCTTTAACAGGAACATTTCCCAAAACCTTCCGTAAACGTTAGAGATATCGATAGAAAAATCAGAATAAGCCAAAATTCTTGCCAGGTTATCATAAAAGACATTGTCCCAGTCTATTCTTGAAGCCAAGATGCTACGAACACTTTCCAAAAAAGTTACAGGAAAGATGTCTTTTAACACAAATTTCAAAATTGTCATCAGTTCGCACTCGTTCAGTGTAGCAGCATTTAAACAGTTTTCAATTACATCAGTGAAAACTGCCATTCGAATCCACTTCCTGATTGGTGTAAGATGAATGGAGTTACTCAATTCTTTAAGAAATACTTGTAGGTCAGGTGGGCTCTTAAAATTTTCAAATTGGTCAGAAAAATTTCCAAGAATTTGTGGGTTTTCAGGATGAAGGTGTACTAAATCGAGTGACAGATTTAGCCGGACGCACTTGTCATCTTCTTTCGATAAGTCTAATTCTGAAATGCTGACTAAGGCCCATAGCCCCAATTGTCGAAATTGTCTGGATATCACAGATAAAGCTCCATAGGAGTGTTTAGTGACACAAATTTGAACAAAACGCTGCAAAAATGCTTGCTTATGTTCTGGAAGTGAATCAAAAGGTACGGTATCTTTCTGTGTAGTTTCACTTGTCACATTGGTGCCATCTGAAGAATCGGAAAATTTTACTTTCGGTCCTTTTCTCCTTGTCCATAGCCCCAATTGTCGAAATTGTCTGGATATCACAGATAAAGCTCCATATGAGTGTTTAGTGACACAAATTTGAACAAAACGCTGTAAAAATGTTTGCTTATGTTCTGGAAGTGAATCAAAAGGTACGGTATCTTTCTGCGTAGTTTCACTTGTCTCATTGGTGCCATCTGAAGAATCAGAAAATTTTACTTTCGGTCCTTTCCTCCTTGCAGCATTATGTTGCTCAGAAAATAACGATGCAGGTTGAGTGACCAAGCCTACAACAAGACTTCCCAATTCTTTGCTATTAAGTCGATCAGCCTCTACGGCTCGATCAATCAGCTCATCGTAAAACTTTGTGTCTTTTACAAGAGCACCTAAGAGTTTAGGGAATTCGTTGCTAATAACTTTCATATTGTCGAGGATGAATTTATGGATCATGATATAATCATTGACTCCGTTTTTAATAAAAAATCCAATTGATTCTGCAAACGTCCTTAAAATCGCTGCTCGCTCAAACGTTGATCGTTCTGTTTCATAACCTTTAATAAAAGCTTTTGTTAATTCTGCTGCAAAATCAGTTTTCTTCGGGTCGTCAGGTAGTCCTTCCCAAATACTTGCTAGGAGCGGTAATACGCTAGGGCCAATTTGAGAAGCATTATTGTAAAATCCACTTTTGCAGCAAGTCAGTAGTTGTTTTTGTGCCAGGCGAACATCTTTCAAAACACCGTTTAGAGTCAAAATTAGAAACGTATTCCAGATATTTGGAAGTATTGAGGTATGAGTAGCTGAAAGTCCGGTATTCATTAGCTTGGCACATTTGTCTGCAGGAATATTTATTTTGAATTGCAATTCATTTTTCGAGCCTTCCACCGTGGCCACAACAAACGAGGACAACAAATCAAAGCAGCATCTTCGAATCTATAAAAGAAATATCAGAATAATATTTCCCTATTACCTATACAATACAATAATCATGAAATATTTTCTAGTGTCATTTTATTCGACAACCAATTACTTACTAAAATATCTTTTGTTTGCTCTGCTCCATCCCATAAATACACCATCATTCCCGAATACGAAATCAAGAAACTCTTCATCCGCAAGTTGAAGGCCAATCAAGCTACTAACACATTGGAGGCTGGAAAACGTCGTTCTGGTTTCATAACCTTCAGAGTCTGAAGTAGTGCCTTTCGAGGCCAACGGTTTTGTTACATCATCGCTGACTTGATTTTCAGTACTGAGAGCCGCCTCTTCATTGCTTTTTTCTGCCTCCTTTTTACCATCACCTTTGCCTTGCTTGTTCTTCTTCCCCTTAGGTTGTGCTTCGGACTTTTTTACTCTAAATACTGTGTCTAAATTGTTGGAAACATGGGCAATTATTTCGCTAATACAAAACTTGATTACTTCCGCTTGTTTCTTTTCATTTGGAAACACCATTTGGAAGGATTTGTTCGCTGCAGAAGCCACCGGACTGTAAATGTCAAAGTGGGCAAGATACCAATGTGGCATTAATTGTTTCAGGAACGGAGCAAGGTTTCTTCCAATTGCTTTGCATATCAGTCCATGAGTTGACTGTGTCAATTCTCGAACCTTCCTGGAATCATCCACTGTTAATTTTGGAAAATTTTTGCTCCATTGTGGCAAAATAATCTTGCTTAGCTCATGTGGGTCCGCCTGTGCACTTGCTGAACTAACATCTTGCTCTTTGACATTTGTGTCAGTCAGACCAGCAACATCTCCTCTGTCCTTGTCCTGAGGAGTTTCAAAAAACTGGGAGAGTTCTCCAAGTGCCTGTAATAAGACAAAATGTTAGTATTATTTACTCACAGGTTTTATATTTTCAAGGTACTCATAAAATAGAACATACGATTTACCTTAATCTTTGTTGTTGCGTCTTTTTTCTGCAACTTGCGAAATATTAGTTTAATATCTGAAGGAAGATCTTCATCAATGAGTACATTTGCCAAGATGCCATGCACCGGACTCCCTGACCCTATTGTCGGTAAAATTGTACTGGAAAATGTAGAAAATTCTTGGCGAACTTCAGCAGCAGCAGCAAGAAAGGTTAATGGCTGACCTGCCGCACCTGCCTTTTCTAATAAAACGGCAGTTCTGCTGGCACTGGAGGGCTACAAAATAGCAAATTAAGTGACAATGTTATACAAAAAATCAACCTCAAATCAAATAGCTATCTATCAACGACCACGTTGACTATAGAATTACCTGAATCCCTCCTTTGGTCCTTTGATGTTTTGAATCTTTTCCCATGACTGACTTTCCCGAATAACTAACCTATTTCAAAGAAATCCAACCCATTTTAAATTACATTCTATAAGGGCATATGTAATAGATAGATGAACAGATATTCAAGATAAACCTTAATTTCATTACCTGACCTTCCCTTGTCTTTCTCCACCTTCAACGTCCAGATGCAGATTGTTTAAAGTCCACAAAATCGGATCAATAATTCCAGCGATTAATCCAACAATGAAAGTGCTTTTAGTTCCAAACAATGAAACTTCCGTTTTGATTTTCAACGACAGCTGCTTTTTGTACAAAAGTCGAGTTGAAGTGTCTTATCCCTGTTGTGTATATAAGAGCAAAAATGCACTTTAATATACTACGGTGTTTAAAACTTGACTCACTTGAACATTTAATTTTTGGATTGCAAATTTTTTGCAGGTTTCATCAACTTAAAAACAAGTCAAGGTTTGTAATACGTTCTAAAATGGCTTGAATTAGAAGTTGCCACACTTTAGCAGAATAAGATTGCAGCTGGAAAAATGTGAAGTACATTTTTTGTACATTGCACGGCTCTCTCATGAAACGAAGCGAGAATCCATGAATTGTGCACTTCAAACTGGGTTTATAAAAAACGAGCAAGTATGAATTGTATGATTAAATGATTGGGGATTTTTGCAAATTTCATATCATAATTAAAATTACTTTTCCAATTCAATATTTCGATTTTATTTTTATGTAAACTTTTTAATACATCTTTAAATAGTTTAAAAAGCTTTGTCGAACAACTTCGATGGACTGGTTATTTTTTATATTGTCACAAAAATTAATTATTTTTAAGTAAATTAGGTCAACAATCAGCATTAAAATGACTAATGGATTTATTTCTGTAGATCAAAACAATGTGTCAAAAGTACCTTACATGTCTTCCATTTAGTCTGGTTTTAATCTTTTACAAGTTACACAAAACTACCGAGACCGACTGTGCCCTTGTCTAGCAAAACTGATAATAGAGCTAATTATAGAAGAACCTTCAGAAAAAAGGAAAAATTCCCTTTCTTTCTTAGAAGGACGACAGAAATATACTGAATAGGACACGTGAGTTGCTTTGTATAAAATGGAAAGGGTATAAAAACTGGAAGGTCAGACATTTAATACGGAAGGTCGTAAAATTAAAAACCCCAAATTATAGATAGATACTTATATGTACAATACAATATCACAAATTCGATATATTTATCACGGTGAAGCCCACAATTGGCAAGCCATCTAGGTTTTAAAGTTTTACATTTTTATAATTATGGAAAATAATTGTTTTCGTAATTGTCACGTTAAGTATATTGTATCATTAAACAAAACCGAAAAGTATGTAACTCTAGATAGATTTATTATGATCGAGTAAAACTTATGGAATTTCATGGAAAATGGACTGGACTGGAACGATTAATCATTACTATTACTTACCTAGGCGTATAACAAGTTTTTTTTCGATTTGGATATTTAATTAAATTGTCCGCAAAACATTTTGTTCGATAGGCTATAACAATAACAACTGTGTATCGTCAAAGTTCTGAATATTGTGGGATAAAAGACCACCAAAGTCAAAGAAAACGATAAGTCCAAGTTAAAAACGGAGTTTTTGCATTAACTGAACTAGAATTATCAAATAAATATACCCCATTTGTTTAATTACCTTTTTTTCATATGTCTTGAACAACTCTGTTAAATATTCACAATACAACACATAAAGGAATGCTTTACAGATTAAATAAAATATTTAACTAACTTCTATGCTTCTTCAAACTAAACATCACAGAAAAATATAAATTGATCCCGTAGTGCATACAACAATTTAACAAAATAACTCAAAACAAGCTCCATTTGGTAAAATTATTAACAACATAATAGCTCTATTTGGATAAGGCCATGCAGGTTCTATCTACGTTAACTGAAAACAACAAAACTTACTGCTAAATTATAAATGATCAAATGGTGATTAAATTAGAATACACAGATTTAAGAGAAATTGCGAAATGCAATTAGGATTTGTTTTTCTCCAAAATGTGTGTGTAAACAATCATATTTTTGCTATTAGGTAATATTACAAATTACATGACTATATATATTGTTGAGCTTTATAAACTTCACCAGAAACGACAATAGAAATCAACTCATATAAAGCAGAGCAGTAGTAGCCTTGGTTTGCCTCTTACAAAAGCATTTTCATTAATTTCGATTTCTTTCTTTGAAGCTATACAAGAAAGTGTAGATTGGAAAAATCTTTCGTAATTAGCTGCAATATGTGTATATTCAAACTTCAAATACCTAACTAACAATAATAATAATAAATAGCACTTAGTACGTATATTGCTTGCTGTACTTTTCTCTAGCGACTTCAATAATTTAATTAAACTTTACTACTTAACTAATAAACTTTTCTATTTAACTTCTCCGGATTCCGACCACCACTTCTCTTGAGGGAAATTGACTTTGGCATACATGTTACGGGCTTTGTACGACGGATATAAACCAATCTAATTTTAAAAATTAATAACAAAATATTCTATTAGCTTACTCGAATCCAATATATCCTTTGTTATTATAATGATGGATAGTACTGATATACATACCCGATTAGTACGTTGATTGGTTCCTTTTGACATGCCGTTCCAGTGGTTTCCTGCCACCCCAATTTTATCTCCAACGGCTAATTCTAATTCGCCGCTACTTCTAGGTGAATGAGGGAACTGCGCTCTTTGGATGGTCCCTGATCCTCCACCATAATAGTAAATGTCATCGAGCGACACAAACCTGCCGGATGCATCCGCATGCTTAGTTTGCATTATTTCGTACGCTAACCGACACACCTTTGAAAGAAGAATATAGGGAAATATATTGTTCAGATACCAGAATCTTTTTAATTAGTTTTAATGATAATTTTCGTTTTAAAGTTAAAATTTATATTGCATAAAGTATTGGAGTACCTGAGATGAAAATGTACAAACAACAAAATCACATTCCGCTAATAAAAATACATCTTTAATAATTCCTATTAATCCATTATATCGTTGTGCTACTGAGGCTGATTGTGCTACTGATTGGTCGCCCATTATTTGCCACTGGGGATCATTATAGCTATGAACAGGAAGAATAACAGCATCCTAAATTATACTATCAGATTAACTCCACTCTCCACTACTAGTGCTTTAATATGTTTCAGCTTACGTTCTCGAAGCTTCAGAGATGACATTTGGATCATCCGAAGCAATAAATACTCTCCTCTTCACGGGACCTTCAAACTTTTCTCTGATGGAAAAATATTCTTCCACATGGCTCATGTACTCTTTCAGGGGATGATACGACGCTTCAGTTCCTACTTTATCCGTGCGTCGTACATGAACCCTAAACACAAGCCATTTACTCTCAGATATAACAAATACATTTCAAACCGAATTTGATGAGTTATATAATTTATAAGTTATATACAAATCAAAAGAAACTCACCCAACGGTAGGTGTACTAATATCCATTTTTGATTTTGCTTCGTCAAGAAGTGCCTGTGTTTGCGGCTGAAATCTAAGCAAATATGTTACAAACTGGCCAACCCACCA
Organism: Lepidocyrtus cf. nigrosetosus NNG-2020; assembly: GCA_027744615.1. Lineage (NCBI taxonomy): Eukaryota > Metazoa > Arthropoda > Collembola > Entomobryomorpha > Entomobryidae > Lepidocyrtus > Lepidocyrtus cf. nigrosetosus NNG-2020. The sequence continues at coordinate 424 of JAHZNK010001293.1, read as the reverse complement.
GATATGGGGTTCTCCATGTACCTTCTCCAATCTTCCTCCAATATCTGAAGGAATCGCAATTGGTAAATAAGGTGGTCTTGGCTTCATAAAGTCTACTATTGGCAACGCTAAAACTTGAACATCGTGTTTTCCAGCTATGAATAATAAAATATTTAGGGTTAAAATAGAATTTATCAAAAGAGTGACCAAACTATCTTAAACTTCATATCATAAGTATAGTACATATAGTTCTTACATCCCCAATCAGCTTTGGATGAGCCAGCACTGTTGGTGCATGTTTCGCTCACTGGCAAGAATACTTTATCCCAACCTTGTCTGTTGTAACGCCAGCCTTTCGATTCTAAAATTAAAGTTCGACCAGTGGCGTATGCTACTGACATACAGTATACTACGTGATGAATTTGGCAACCAAAACCACATCCTG